>JAOXNG010000042.1:19032560-19042644 GCA_028566535.1 Scolopax minor | reverse complement strand
GCCATATCTGATGGTATGCTGGAAATGTGTTTGTACAAAGGAGAATTAAGACCTGAAATGGTATAGCATAGAGTAAGTAAAACTGACACAAATTTAACCATTTTGCTCTTAGTATGGTCTTCAGTACACAATTATCCTCAGCCCAATGTGCTCACACTCATCTAAATGTCAGCATTGTCCCTGTCAATTAGCTTAGAGATAAAAATCTTGGCATCAGCAATTCTTACTCATTGTAATGATTTAAGAACACATTGTAATCTGTCAAGTCTTGTGAAACACTGCTCCAACATAAACTCTTTCAGTGTTGCTGTAGGGTAATATGAATGTGCAAAAACAAAGCTTGTGTCAATTTTGCGCTTCTTTTTAGGGTGAACCAGGAACTGCTGGTCCTCCTGGGCGCTCGGGTGTTCCAGGATGCAACGGCACAAAGGTACGTATCCAGTGGAACCTCACAGAGATTGTGTTTGGCTATGCTCAGGAATGACAAAAAGCATTCTGAATTTTTCCCTCAATATACAACGAGTTTTACTGGTTGTGGTTTGTGACTTTGACTGTGTCAAAAAATTTGATTCACGAGGCCAGAGAAAGGAAAAGTGCTGCCTTTTTGTGTAAGATAGACAGATAAATTATACATGCTAATGGTTTCTGCTAAAAAGTTAAGACCAATGTCTGATATTTTGACAGATAAAACTTTTTTCATTGAATCCAGGAGACCTAACTAGTTTTGTCCAGCCTGTCCTTCTGTTGAAATAGATGATGTAGATACTTAATTTTATTTTACCAGCTTGGAGTTGAAAATCCTGAAATCAGTTAAAAGGCTTAATGTTAAGTTCCAGGTTTACTAGTTTTTCTTTGTTCTATGAGCAAATGCTTCCAGCATTCTGAAAGAGGGAGTCAGAAAAATGCTTACTGTGGAAAATCATACGTTTCTAATGAAACAGTATCTATCTGACATAGATAATAAAACCCGGTGTCTGAGATAGAAGTCAAGACCCATAGGGTGTGGCTGTGCCCCTTTTATCAAATATGGTGGTAAGAAACTCACAATTTCAGTATAACATAAAAAAGCTTATTTTTTAAATAAAATTTTCTAAAATCAGACCAAATAATAAAGAATAATATGCATTAACAATCACTCTTGCTACTTTCAGGGCGATCAAGGTTTTCCAGGTCCTCCAGGTAGAAGAGGGGCTCCAGGCATCCCAGTAGGTGTCTGAATTTCATGATTGTGTACATTTCTACCCCATAAAGCTATTCACTTGAAGGAGTATAAAGTGTCACATTGGCTGGTATTGACAAGTTGAAATATATAGGTATTTCCATTTTATTACTATGAAAACTCTGTGGTGAAGAAACCAAAGTTAAAAGTAATGCTTTCTTGACTGCCCTCTTCATGGGCCTGAACTTCTTAGTAAATGAGTGCATGCAAATTCACTGGCTGGTGTTAGCTCTTTAGTATCTCAAGGGATACTCTGGAAAATTTGCCACTCACATCTCTGAAGGTGTCCTATGAGTATTTAATAGATTGCAGTCTCAGTTTATGCCTAACTATCTTTGAGGATATGGTGTAATTAAGTCAATAAGAACCAGGAATTAAACCTAGAACTTCTCATTTTGACTGTATTGCATTAACCATAGGATTTATTTTTTTCTCTGTAAAAATGTGTTTTTAAAAGAAACTTCTAAACAGGAAAAGGAATGCTGTCTGTCAAGTTCCAGCGGCTTCAAATCTAGTAACTTCTAAACATGATCTTTACTGTATCAGTTCTCCTGATTTTATTTCTTTATTAAGAAGAAACTTAAAAAATGTTCTACCTTCACTTGAAGAGTCATAACTGTGAGACTGGACTATTTTTTAACAATATGCTCGCTCTTCTTAAATTAGAGTCTGACATAGTAAACATGTACCTGACTATATACCACATCCATGAAAATAAATTGCTTCAAGAGCAACTTTACTTTCATTGAGCTTAGAAAATGTTTAGAATGTGCCTCTTCATGACTGTCTCTTTTACTTTTCTGTTTTAATAATATGATAATATGATTATTCTTCTCCCTAGGGTGTTCCTGGCATCAAAGGAGAGAAGGTCAGTTATTTACACCATATTAGGTGAAATGTTTATTTGTTATCAACAGTTTGTGTGTATCTTCCTTGCTGGTAAACAGCTCCTAACATCTCCACTCATGGGAAACAGAAGCTTTACTTTCTGGAAGAAGCAGCTACAAACTTTGGTGCTTCATCTGAACTAGTTGCATTCACTCCAGGTTACAAAACAGTTTTAATTTTTTTCCTCCTTTAATTATTGTTAATGCATGTAATGAATGTAGCTCTTTCAAGCACACAAAAAATAAGCCCCATTCCCAAACATCATATGAATTCATATGGAAATCTGTAGATGCGCTAAAGAGTATTTTAAAGGGATAAAAAGTACTAAAACAATTGAAGGTCAAGACTGTGGGTGAGTAACACAGGTATGTCAGAAGTGAAGACTGCTCCTAACAGAGAACTGGAACGCCTGAAAAAAGTATATTCTGTTTAATAAAATCTTTTTTAAAGGTAGAACTATCCATAGCTGACAGTTGCCATCATTAAGCAACTTTGATGTTGCTTATTTCCCTACAAACTGTATTAAAACTGTATTAGAAGATTTATTCCACTACAGTTCTGCAGCATAACTTTTTATCTTTTTTTTTAAATCTAATTGTCCAGGGATGCCCTCCAGAGGTATATGACCAAGGGTATGGTGCAAAAGGTGATCCTGGATTGCCAGGAATGCCTGGACTTCAGGTAATGCAGAATTATTTCAGAATATGAGACAGATAGAAAATTTTTATATGTATAATCTCTCTTTGCAAAACACATTATATATAATATGTGAGCATATATATGTAAGTATTTTTATATTCAATGTAATTTTCATATATTTTTTACATAGATAAAAGTATTTTTACAATTATCTCACTGATTTCTAAACCAGAAAACAGTTATGTCTTAAAAAAAAATATTAGCTTTATATATTCTGTTTAATAAAATATACTCAAAGTCTTTATTTTGACTTTACAAAACAGAGTACACCAAGACAACAGTAATTAATTTTGTATAATTTTACTAACACTAACTAATGTGTTAGTAAAATAAGATAGGTAAGTGAAGGATAGGTTGCAGACAACAATACTTTAGAAATGGAGGAAAAAATGGTCATAGATTTAGGGGTTTATCTCTGCATATAGAATAAAATAGAATAGTTCAGCTGGAGGGCACCCACAACAACCAACTAGTTCAACTGCAAAAACTCTCCATGAAGTAAGATTGAAGAGATCAGAGCTGCTCAACTTCTAGAGTACTAACAGAGGACAGTATGATCCATATTTTAAAAATTGAGATTAATAAAAGAAGGCAGAGCAGACTTTTGACAGTTACAATAAGTGGAGGACATTAAATTTAAAGTAAAATAGAACATTTTATTTTTCCATTTCTTTGAAAGTAAAGCTTTAATATACAGAATTTATCACATAGAATATTCAAAATATTAAAGGCTTATTAGGGCTAGCAATAGGACTATATGGATTATGAGAATATCCACAGCTAAACAGGACATATATCCTCACTTGAATAGTTTAGTTTTAGAACGGATGTATTTTGTCATGTTTCAAAACATATGGCAACAAATGAAGGAGTGAGGAGAAATTATACTTCTGTAAAATCCTGAGGCATGAAAAAGAAAACTAGAGACAGTGCTGCTCCTGTTTGTATTTGTTCATTGAATTTAGCTTTGTGGTTTGCTCATAAACTTGCCAGGAAATTTATTCCTGTTTCTCTTTTAACACGCAGGGTGCTCAAGGTGCTCAAGGATATCCTGGAGAACTTGGACCACAGGGTCCTCCAGGACCTTCAGTGAGTATGAATTTATGTCACACTTGTTATTTTAACCTATTATTTTCCCAGAAACCTATGGAATTACACAAATGCAATTACCTGCCTCTCCTGCACACTTCAGATTTTTTTTTCAGTTCCCTTTGATTATTTTTATGCAAGATAATTTCCAGTTTTCAAAAGCATTAATTTTAATTTTCAAATAATTACCCATAAATTCACTTTAAATACAATGTGTATATCTGAGAGATGGATATACTTGCAACTAGAATGTATAGGCATTCTATCACCCACTCATGACGAATTGTGATTGTAAAGGTGGAAGACAGAATAAAAATAGTGATATAACTCATGTGAAAATTGGGTTCTTCAAAACACCTATATTGGTGATAAAGACTGTAGTTTTTTAAAATAAGGAATATTTTTTTTCCTATTTTATAGGGCATGCCAGGAAAAGCAGGACCTCCTGGACCTAAGGTAGTCTCAGATTGGTAATAAAAATGAAAACTTCCTATTATGTGTAACATCAATTAACTCATTCTGTAGATGTTTTTAAAATTAAAAAAAATAACATTTGGACATTTTTTTAACAGGGTCTTATGGGAATGAAAGTAATAGGAAACAAAGGAAGAAAGGTAATTGTATAAAATATTTAAACATTTTTAAAGTTTCATTCTGTTTTCTGCTTTTTCTGATATACTATGGTGAAATGTGTGGAAGTCTTATTGGAAAATGGAATCATGGCAATTCATATCTAAGGACAAACTGTTTTCACATAAGAGCCAATGATATAAACTTTCTGATCAAAGGGTAGAAACTTAAGAGGAACCAGTAGTTAATATTTACTAACATATAGCATTCGATTCATTTAATTATAATTTGCAGTGTTACTAGATGCTTATCTAAGGATGTAAACATTGGTAAATATATGGCATCTGTAGACTCACAACTTCTTATGGCCAACATCTTTTTGGTGTCAGCCTTGATGATGCTAGAAAACCTCCCAGATTTTGAATAGAAATTGGATGACTTGTCATCCATGTTCTTACTCTCTATCTCATAATTGACATTAAGCTAGAAATCGGTTGACTCAATGATCTTAAAGTTCCCTTCCAACCTAGACGAGTCTGTGATTCTATAAATGACTAAAAATACATATATTGTAGGAGGACGAGTGTAGTCAGTCTGAATGTCCTTACAGGATCTTTTCAAGAGCTTGAGGCACCTCACAGTTGTGCTAACTGGACTGCACAAGTCAAGGTGTCAACTGAAACAGCTCTATCTGACAATGGCATTGGTTTTAACTTTGTAATTCCTACCAGGAATGTGCGTGAAGTTTTCTGGGAAAATTTATGTAAATAGAACCGATCATTCATTAGCATCAGCTCAGATGATCATGGAGCATCTTGCTTCATTAGGAAAGAGTGATGCATTCTTTGCTGTTATACTGCAAATGCACACAAAGGCATTCCACTGGCTTAAAATCACTGGAAATTATGGATATTGGTTTTTTGAGCTCTGTAGGAAAGATCACATTTAGGACTTTCTATGTTCTAAAAGATCCTTAGTGAAAAAGTGTATTGTGATATTCATTTTAAGGACGCATGAAAACGGGTTTTGTCTGTCAGCACTACGTTGCAGTTGTCTCCTTGTAGTACACAGACTGCAGTTATGAGGAGTCACCAAAGGCAGTTAATGTATTTTATTGATTGATTTATCCAGTTGAGAGAAAAATTATAATCAAGGGGATATTTTTATTTGATTTGCAGTTTAAATGGTTGTATAACTTTTAAACAAATAATATTAAGATTTTAAGTTAATTCTAGATGCTTTAACAGAAATCAGCATATGCATTTTTATATTTCTCAGCTAGGAGAAGGTTTTCATAGTAGTCTTAAGTCTTCCATATGCTTTTTTTTATTGGAGGGTAAATGGCAAGCAAAGAGAAATGATAATTCTATTAACAGCTAAGTGTAATGACAGATATTTTTTTCACAATGTCAAAAGTATAGCAATAGTAATTTGAAATAATAAAACCAGACTGCTTGCAATTGCTCTATTTTTCTTTTTTCTTTCAAGGGTGACACTGGATTAACTGGACCCCCTGGACCACCAGGAACCGTTATTGTGACATTAAGCGGCCCAGACAACATGACGGTAGTAAAATTGTTAAACATCACGTTCAGATTATCCACCTTCCTACCTTTTAAATTGAGAGGACGTTTTCATCTTCATTGTTCCCATAACATTTCCTTTTACCCATCCTGACATTGTTCAGACTTGTTTAGTTAGATACTAAGCTCTTCTTAGAGAGTGTCTGTGCGGCCAGCTCAGCTGAGGGCTGTGTATTCACATTGCACATCTGCACGATGCCTTTGGAATGCTAAATGCTTATTAGTAATCCACCTGCTCTGGATCTCTGAGTACATGAAAAGTAAATCACTTGTAGCTTCACCAAATCAACATGGATTTTCTGACTGGGTATCAAAGCCACAGCTGTGCTGACCCCGGGCCTTGTCACTGAAAATATCAGGACTAAGCTGCCAGCGTTTCACAAAAGCTTGCAACACAATCCTGGATATTTCATAGCTTATTTTCTCATTGTTTTTACTGGAACTTGAGAAGTCTTGGAAAGTGTTAGAAAAACTATGACTACTGGAGAAAGGAAATACTCTGATTCAGCTTTCATTTTAACTATTGCTTTCTGAATTAAAATTCTTGCATTTTATCCTTATGTAGAACTTAAGCAGCAGTAGTTGATACACAATTTTAAGTCTTCACGTATTAACAGTACAGGACTTCAATCTGTTCCTGACTCCTGCAAATTTAATTTGCATCTAATCCATGGAGTTATCAAAACTCTCTCTCCATTGTGTGCTAAGATAAAAAGTCATTTTTGCATTGAGACTGTATTGAGGAGTGAAGAGAAACATTGCAGAACAAGATTCAGCTTTCAGACACAGCAGCTCTTCCCTGTTTAAATTAAATATGGACAACCTGGAGCATAACATGCTTAAGGTTTAAATCTAACATAAATAGTTTGGGGCATGAGTCTAACCAGGTTATAATTTGGCAGTCCATTAAATTTGCCTTTATGTCATTATGTTAGGATGTAGCCCTATCTGTAACAGTTCTACACAGCAGGGTAATCTAAACTTGAGCCCACTTAGGCATGGATTGCATGGGTAGACACTGCATTTCTGTGTTAGAGCTAACTGTAGCTCCAGTGAGGCAACTAAGGTTTATTTGGTTTTTTGCTTGTGATTTTTTGCCATTTCTGGGGATATTTACTCCAGTCCCCTTGCATGCAATCACAAGCTAACTGTTTTGAACTCGCTGTGTTCAGAAATATGTGCAGAGCTAGTTTCTCTTTCAAATATCATAGGTGAATATATCTCACTTAGGTGAGAGTGCTGATAAGAAGTTTCTGTTTCTTAGTCATTTAAGTAAAACCATCTCTGCTTAAAGAAGCTTGCTGATAACATAAGGAGTTCCTATTTGTACACCTTCAGTGTTACAGCGAGCACAGAAAAATCCAAGAGACCATATTAAATTTTGATTTTCTATGTAATAGGACTTGAAAGGAGAGAAAGGAGAAAAAGGATCAAGAGGACTTCCAGGGCCAAAGGGGTTTACAGTAAGTGACCAGAAATAAATCTTTTAAATCAAAATGTTTGGTCAGTACCACCTAGTAAATGCTTCTCTTTAGAGTCCAGTATTTACACTGCTTACTCCAACCTTTAATAAATAGAATAGAATACCTATTAATAGCATTCTAACTGTGCTTTATTTTTCTATTTTTTTAAAAAGATAGCAAAATTATAAAAGATAAATTTAAAAATGGAATTCTTAAAATATGTGTATCTTGAGGGCAGTTTTGTTACAGGGGCCGGATGGTGATTCCCAAAGTGAAAAGGGTGACCGAGGAGAACCTGGAGCACAGGTAAGCACAAACAACTGAATACACAGATATTAGTCTTTTCTGCAAAGCAGTTTTGCACTAATCTTGCACTAATCAATGCCACTCCCAGCAAATTTTCTTAGATTCAAAAGCTCTTTCATCCGGTTTGGTCTTTAAACCAAACTAGAGCGCTGAAAATCGAATAACTGTTCTTATAGGCTCACATACCATGAGTACATGATGTAGAAGTCAGTTGATGGTGGATGCACTTCTGTTTGTTTTGCCGTAAAGGTTCTATTGTTGAAACTTAGAGAAAAGAAAAAAAAAAGTGCTTTTCTGAACACACTGGCTTTATAGTGTCAGTGTCTATGTAGAAGAGAATTAAAAAGTTAGCTTTACTTAAAGCAGCAGACTTACCTGCTAGTTGAGCATACTAATTTATGCAGAGACATGAAGAAATTTGTCATAAAAGAGTTATTCTGTTAACAGAATAATCTGAGAAAAAAAATCATGTTTACTTTTAAAAGAACACATGTTAAAATATAATTTCTTGAGTATATCTACATTTTGAAGGAAATGAAATAGAAAGTTCAAATAAAAGCTAATCAATGAAACATGCAGATTCTTAGTAACTCAAACTGTATGAATTAATAACAGTTTATCTATATGTAATCAGGGTACAACCAGAAAGTATCCAAAAAAATCAAAATGTTATGTTATATTTTCTGAACAAAACATATTGATTCCAAATACATTTTGGAAGCAGTATCAAGAAAAAATATTCAAACGTAATATTTAATTCAGTCCAAACATATGTATTTTTAAACTTTTCCATACTTCCTGTATTTTTCTTCCACAAGGAAAGGCAGCAAAAAAAGACGAGTACTATCTGTAGAGTGTTCTTTCTTCAATTGTATGGTGCTATAACAATGATGATGCTTTAAAGCAACTTGATTGTTATTTTTATTCTTCCTATACATTATGAAAATTTTAATTTCTATTTGAGTCATTGGTGTGAAGTATTAAAAGTTTTGTACTTTACTTTTTTGTAGTTTTATGAGCATTAGTTATGGTTAGAAACAATAAACATTAGAAAAATATCCTTAAAGGCTTTTTCAAAATTTATAAAGACCTAAAATACAGTTAAATGCACAGCATTTAGTTGTTATGCCCTCTGAATGCAATGTACCCTTTTTTGAACTTCCTAATTTATTTTTTTTTTTAATTTTATGTTTTTGCTTTGTAGGGTACACCTGGAAAAGAAGGTGCCCCAGGTCCACCTGGCTTACCGGTAATGAAGGAAGCCTTCTATAAGTTTTCTAAGCAATAGTCTTCTGTTTATCTCAGTTGTATCTTCCTGTCACAGCTTTTTCCCATTGCAGAATGTGTTTGCAAATGTTGGTTCGCATACAATGTGAAACATTTCCTTTCACACATCTGGTTTTGTGTGAGGACACACCATGTCTTCAGAGATTTATACAGGAGAGAGAAGCTCAGCTCATAGATGTTGTCTGTTCTGTTTAAAAGAAAAATGGCTGTTGCTTGTGTTTGAGACACAGTTTAAGTTATGCAAAATTAATTCTACTGGGTATAGTTCTGGTTAGTCACATTGAAATTTCTGCAGAAGTGTTATACTTTCAGCATAAATCAAGAAGCAAAATGAATAATTTTTAATCACTAGAATCAAATATATTCTTTTACAAAGAAAAGGTATTGTCAAGGTCCCAGGTACCTTGCCCTGAAACAGGATGACTGATAAATTTTAAAACTGTCATGTTGTCATCATATAGTTCTTAATTTTAGTTATTAAATGGCATATTTTATCTTGTTTGTGTAGTAATTTAAAATCTAAAGTTTTCCAAATGTATTTGGAATACTCTATTCAATTGCTTAAATATAAATTCTTCTATATTTACTTCACTTCCACTTTAATAACATCATTAGGGTCACAGTAACTTTACAAATACCTTATCAAAATTCTTTGATAAGAATTTCACATATGTTTCCCATATCTCTTACTGAGACATTGTCTTCATCATACTAAAATGACCTTTGCAAGCAGTCTAAACACAGGCCAGTCTGACAAAGAACATGGGGTGACAGACTGCAAAGCTCTACTATCTCAGCTATTAGAAAAAACTTTGTGTCATGACAAAGTCACGTCATTGCTCTGGTCCCATTTCAACTTTGCTATTTTCAGAAATAGTAGTTTGCAGAGGCAGAACAAATCAGGGCCTGCTGTGTCGAGCGTCTCTGCTTTGGGGTGGGTGAAGGGGGCTGTTATAAAGGCAGGTTTGGGTGAGAGACCT
>JAOXNG010000042.1:19017438-19032358 GCA_028566535.1 Scolopax minor | reverse complement strand
GGTTTGGGTGAGAGACCTGCCGTATTTCCCACAGGCACAGAACTGCACCCCAAACCATGTCCTGCCCTGGGATTTCTTCCCCTGGGCACGTCACTCTCACTTGCCATTGCCATGAAAGATTGAAGCTTTCTGTTTTAGGTATTACTGATGGCCATGCTAAAAGATGCTCATAAAATTGTGTACTGTCACCTGCAGGGACAAAAGGGTGAACAGGGCAAACCAGGACTGACTGGCAGGCAAGGAGCTAAGGTATTGTCTAATGGTTTTGTTGTTCTTTTTGAGGATGGGGATAAGGTATGTTCTGGGGTTATTATATCGTTTTATTTATCACTGTGTATATAATATGTTTTACTTTACCTAATGGATGACAGGTAATGATATCATGGAATAAAAGATGGATCAACTGAACTAGGTTATGTGTTTAATCTGGTGTCCACCTATGCCTGCTGATGTGTTCCTGCAGTTTTGGTGTATGTAGCTAGCTGAATAGTTGTGTAAAGAACAGAGATGGGGGTGGTGAAGGAGCAGAAGTTCTTTAATGTTATGAGCAATGTACTGAAGTAACAGTGGGTACCAAATGTTGTGTCATGTATTGTTTCCAATAAACAAACCCATTTCTGTCCTCTCATGAAGGGGATGAAAGGAAACACTGGTCCACCTGGAGCTTGTGGTCGAGTAAGTGTAAATTATCTTAATCATATCCTTTTTCTAAACCATTAGATTAAAAATAAGAAAAAATGACTGTATGACACAATAATGGACATATAGGACACAAAATGTCCTATGATACTCTAATTGAGGCATGGCTTTCTCAAAGTACTGGTGTGGCTGGAAGGCTCAAAGAGATGGCATTTTCCTTCATGTGAAGCTGAATGCATGATCAGGGCCTGGTTAGATCTCACTCAGTTCCAAAAATTTTCACGGGAGTATGGACTGTCACAGAACAGAAGTTAATTTTTAAAACAATCTCTAATAAGTTCCAGGACAGCTGGTGCTAATTTTAAAATCCTAAAAAGACTTGGAAAAAAAAAAAAGAGATGCCATGAATACAAGTTCTCTGTCTAGTCATGCTCACTAGTGTCTTACTTAAAGGCCTCATGTACACCAAATAGAAACCTTTTGTCCGAATTTTTCCTAAGAAGTAACTTTGTAAAAAGCTGATTCATTTGTGATAGAGTACTAAAAACCCACTGCTTTTCAAAAAATATAAAGGAGAAAGGTAAACATTTTTAATTTTAATTTTAAGCGGTTTCTTATTCCTTTTTAAATTGATACATTAGTAGTCAGCTTATATTTCAGTGTGATGTTTATATATTAAGGCACAATAATTATAATAAGAGTGATTTGCTAGTAAAGGTGCTCATGCAAAATAATCCAGAAGAGAGCAAAAATTGGGGGTTATTAAGAAAAATATAGAATTACAGCAAATTGCCTTTTGATTTTGCCTGTCATTTGTAGAAACTTTGAAACATCACAATATTAAACTTTAATTTTTTTTTTTTTTTATTAAATGGAATGACATTTTAATGCATATGTGATTGAAGTAGTTGATTTTTGTCTGGTTTCATGCATGATTATTGAAAAGAGTAGTCTAGGTATAGATGATGCTACTTTGAACCAATAGAATAGACTAGGTCATTCCTAGAGGTTTCTTTCAAGAATATTTTCTACTTTGTGCTACTGTAATGTTTTTGATGGGGTCTTCAGCTTATATTTTGCCTATACAATTGCATCTGCAGGCAGAGGAGCTCCTCTGGGAGCTGAGGAATTGAGTTGAAATCTTAGCCCTATTTTCACAGACTCTTGACATTATCTGTCTATAATAATTATGATTTCATTTCTGGCTCCTTGTAATTACAATGTGATTAGAAAGATCTCATGGTGTCACAACATCAAAATTATGAATGAGATCATAACATTGTTCTAATTAAATGTTCAATATGAGGTATTCTTTCTTCATTCTTACTATTCTTTCTTTTCTTATCATCTTTCTCTTAAGACAGAGTATTATGACACTGTGGTAGGTGAAAAAGGAGATGAAGGACCCCCAGGACCTCCAGGACCAAAAGGTCAACGTGGCATGCCTGGTGAGTGGGACATCACAATTAGAATCTTTTAGTAGAGCTGTCTGCTCAAAAGGCTTGTTGCAGGCTGGGTTTTTGAGAGCCCAGCAACCTGCTTCTGCCTTTACAAGAGTATTTCCAAATTGCTCCAAGCAAATTGCAGAATTGAAATCTATCCTGAGACTTTGATTTATGACTGTATTTTCTTTTAAAAATAATGAATCTGGCACGCTCCTTTGCACAGATAACTGAGTTGAGCAAATAAGCTCACTGACATCCTGTCTCATGACTTTAGAGGACTGCTGCATCAGCACATGATTTTGTTTGCCATAGACAAACCCTCAGGGCTATAAGTCTCTTCTTAAAGATCGTGCACTTTTTTTTTTCTTTTTTTTTTTCTGGTAGCTTTCATAGTTTGTCTCTTGCCTATCATCCCAAAATAATAAAGATCTTCAAGTTTTTATTATGTTTATTTTCACCATGCTGTAAAATTAAAATATACTGATTTATTATTTGAGCTGTATCACAATATAACAAGGACTTGTGGGCTGAACTTTGAGGCAGCATCTTGTAGACCATCTTATACATATCTAGCAAGTCCTTGCTTTCTGTGTTTTGGTGTTCTAGTTTTAGGAATATTTATGTGTCCAAGTGATTGTGTTGCATTCAGTGAATACACTTTATTGTTATAAATCTACTTATGTATTTCCAAGGGATGACAATGGGAAAGCTCAGTCTTGCAAAGAAATTAATGCATTGTTAAGAGGTGGTATATTTACTAGAGCAAATAATAATGGCAAAAAGAAGCAAGTTTGCAGTTCTGTCAAGTCATGTAAAATTGTTCTCAAGTGACTGTGTGTATCCCCACCTAAGAGATATGTGGTGGATCATACTCCTATCATTGTAAACATCCTTATCTTGCCAGATTTCAGTGAGAATCATCAGTATGCAATGGTTGCATAAGTAGTAGGTGCCTATTCAGGCAAAAACCAATTCTTAAAAGATAAAATAAACTTGAAATGCAGAAGCCCAAAGTTTGCAGTCAATATTATTGAGTAGTGATTTTGCAGAGCATACAGTGGTTTAATTCAAGTTCTAAATACATTGCTTTTGCAGGGCCTCAGGGTCCTCCCGGATATGCTGGTAGACCAGGTATGTACAATGATCCATTACCAACAATAAGCCACATTGTTCTTCCTGCCTGTTATACTGAATCAGCTTTGTGAAATCTCAGCTTCAGATGACTTGAGAGGTATCTCTGAGTGGTAGAAAAATCTCACGCAAAAGCTTTGATGGGCCAAGTATTTAAAGAGAGGTTAAAGATAATTTTTAAATTTCTTAACATTTTCATTGTGATTATTTAATATATTACAAGATAAAAAAGATTTGTGGGATGAACTCAGTATGTTTATCTCTCACTCATTCTATTGAGTATTTACTTTGCTTCGAAATTCCATTTCTTCTTTAACTTCATTTTTGTATTTTTTCCTCTTTGGTTAGGTGTGACAAGACCTGGTCTGAGAGGTCCCCCAGGATTTCCTGGGCCAAAAGGAACAAAAGGAGAAAAAGGACAAACTGGCTTGTGTATTGTAGGCCCTCCAGGACTACCTGGTATTACTGGCAGACCTGGTCCTGTTGGATTACCAGGTCCTCCAGGAGAACCAGGTGATGTTTCAGGATTCCACACTATGATGATCAAGAACAGATCCAGAGTCATCTCAATATCTAATATATGAGATTATATAAATATCTTATTTATAGAGTATGTTTTGAGTAATATGGTTGAATATAATTTCATTGGAAATTTTGTTTTAGGATACTCATGAAATCATATGTAGCAAAGGTCTCTGTAATGAGATTCTATAGGGAAAATACAATGACTTCCCAGTATAAAGATTTCTTTCCTTTTTGTATAACTCTGACTATAAGAATCTGCTGCATAAAACCAGGAAAGACTAATGAGAGAAAATCTCTTCTTTAAATTAATCATTCCAAAGGCTGTAGTAAATCTGTAAAACTAAATTCAGAAGGGGCTAATTGGAAAGCTAGAGAAATCACTTGCATGTCTCCAAAGGTCTTAGCGGGCCTTAGAGCAGGTTTGAAGTTCTGCAAGCATGAAAATAAAGCAGTAGCAGTTTATAAAACTTCTAATAAAATTATTAACTAGGAATATCTCTGTAACTAGGAGTACCAATAACATAATGTTTATTTTACATGCAGTATGGCCAAAACAAGTTTTTCTGAAGCAGTACCAATGTAGTGCTTCTCTTTTCTCTCTCTTTGAAAAACGTATTTATCCTCCAATTGCCTTAGGAAGAGCTCAGTGCATGCTCTGTTTTTCCAAATTAATAGTAAATATGCCAGAATAATTGCATCAAAGATACTTGAACAGCATTAATAATTTAGGATTAAAAAATGTTTCCCTTTCATTCATGGTAAAAGAAAGAATTATGTTTCTGTTGATTCAAATAAAATGGAAACACTTTCACCAGAAGAGACTATGATTTTTACAGGCTAAACTGTAATGGATTGATGATCAATATGGATTGAACAGTCTGCTGAGGTTTTCTTTGGCATTACCATATTTATCCTGAAGTATTTCCAGTTGCGGGTCTTTTGTATTTGTCCAGGTAGTTGTATTTTTTAAATGAATCATAGAATATCTCAAGTTGTGAGGGACTCATAAGGATCAGAATACTCCAGCTCATCCCTGCAACTTTTTTCCTTCTTAGCAACTAGAGAATTGTCTGAATAATCTGCTCATGTAATGGTGCCATGCTCATTTCATTAACAGGTAGAGTAACATATAGAACAGGCCTACCAGGACTTCCTGGAGAGCCAGGGTGTACAGGACCTCCGGGACCTCCAGGAGATACTGGCATGAAAGGTCAGTTTCAGAAAACTATCGTTCAGATGTTGATGGCGCAATCCAGTAATCTTCATGGATCCTCATGAGATTTTGAATGTAATGTACCTCTTAAGCCATTTGAGTTCAGAGATGTAAGAAAATTCATTAGGGATAGCAAGATATCTTCTTGCCCTTACAGTAAACAGCAGCTAAAAGAGCAGTGCACGTGCCAGTGCTGTACACCCGTTATACTGCACTGCAGCAGGGCTTAGATCTTCACTGGAACAAACAATTATTAGAGTAGGGTATAAAACCTTACAATTATGGTACAGTTGTCATATTGTTATGTTCAACACAAATACTTGTTCTCTGAGAAAAGTTTCCTTCTGCAAATTTCACCACAGGAGGTGCTGAGTCTCTTTGCCACTTGCTAAGCATTAAAGTCACGCAGGCTGTTATGGAGCTACGCTAGATTTAAGCCAGTGTCCTTTTCTTCTTTTGAAAGAATTTGGCTTATCAGCAGAGTGACTGTACCCAATGGGTTTATAAAACTAGAATTGAATTTAAACTGGGCATTCCTGCAGTTTCATTTAAATGTAATCAGTTCTGATTCACTGTCTGACCACAGGCAATTTTGAACTGTGTTGGAAATCATCTCCCAACAAAGATAAGGCCATGATTCTGCCACTGTGTGACCAAAAAGTGTTAGCCATCCTCTGTAACAAACTATGTAACATCTTAGTTAGGCTTGGGAATGATTTCATGTGGTATAACTTATGAATTATTTTCATTTTAGGTGATGAAGCTTATGTGTGTACTGATTGCAGCTATGTTCCAGGAATACCTGGTCGTCCTGGTTCTCCTGGGCCACATGGGCAGGATGTCGTGCCTGGTAAATTGCTGTCTTGTTTCTGACAGGATAGTAGGAAATGCCAATGATTTTGCTTTTAGCATGAGAATCAGGTACAGGCATGTCTGCAGTGTGCAGTCCTTGAACTAGCCCTGAGGTTGGGATGAGTGTGAGAGCCTGATGCAGCTCCATCCACTGACAGGAGCACAAGCCATAAAAGAGGTGAAGTCAGAATGCTAATAGGCTTAGGTGGTGCATCACTCTATGATGATGCCTGCAGTCAGTGTAACAAGCAGAAACATTCAATGCTGAGTGTGATTATCAGAGCTTGTCAAAATCCATGCCCTTTTTTTCATTTTTCATCACAAAGTATGCTGTTTCTTTTGCAGGTAGAGAAGGAATAACAGGTCCAAAGGGTTCTCCAGGTTCTCCAGGAGCACCAGGGTTTCCAGGAGCTCAAGTAAGACTTTGGTTTTTCAGATTATTTTTCAGATTGCACAAGAATTATTTCAAAGAAACCTCATGGTTGCTGTTACATGCAGTGTCATACTGGGTGATCTCAACAGTTTTCTTTCTCTAGTAATGAACATGTCTGCCCGGAAGGCCTAGGTAGAGACTGTAAGGTACGGTGACCTAGCTTTACATGAGATTGTTTTGCTCAGTGCATAAAAAAGCACAGCCCAGGCAGTGAGGCAGGTAAATACCTGTGTAATTAACCTCTGCTGCATTTCATGATGGCTAGGCTGCTGCTTCTGCCTGGTATGGGTAGTGTACAGTTAACTTCTGCTCATTTACGTTGTGCAGAGAAGCTTCCTTCTCATAATACCCTCTTCAGGGGTGCAAAGGACATTCCATCTTGGGAAACATTATGAAGAAGGAAGGGTGACAGCTGCTGCCACAGACATACCATTTGGTTGTTCTAACTTATGCCTGTAGTAGTAATTATTTATGGGAAATTACAGTTGATACTGTCCAATAATAAAAGTAATGCACAAGTATTTATTGTGGTGGTTGCAGTACAGGTGCAGAATGAGTCTACACACAGGCTTTTCCAGAGTTCATGAGCTCAAGATCACTAGAACCCAGTGATCTTGATCAGCTCGCACTAGTTTTGGCTGGGATAGAGAACCTACTTTGTACCCTGAGGGGGAAAGAAAGGAGAGAAGTTAACTATGAATAGCACTAACTGCGTCAATTAGAGTGTTCCTGGAGAGATATTCCCATGTGGAGGAGACACCTATAATTAGATTTTAAGGTTATTTCCTGTCCTTCTTTTTGTGACAGCAAAGCACAACCAGGTAGCTAACAGTCTGATCCATTAACTGATCCTGCATCATTCCTGCTTATAGTAGCCTAAATGAAATGATATTAGGGCCAACTGGAATAAATGCAGGAGAAAAATACAAAACAAAAAAAAGCTCCAAAATCCCCTGTTCATTGGTATGTGCTGTTACAGTGAATAAAGGTGAGAACAAAGAGAACTACTCTCAGGTATTTAATCTTAAAAAGAAAAAAAAAAAAAGGCAAGCTGAAAACAGCTGACATATGTCTAATACTGAAATTCTTTTGATTGCTCTGTTCCAGGGACCTCCAGGTTTTAGAGGAGACCAAGGACATAAAGGATCAAAAGGTGAGCCAGGATATGTGTATCCCGAAGGACCAAAAGGTGAGCGAGGAGATCCAGGGGCCAGGGGAGACAAAGGAAGAAAAGGTTCAAGTGGACTTCTGGGGAGAACTGGCTCTAAAGGATCCAAGGGTTCTAAAGGTGAAGAGGTGGGTATGCACTGTTTGCAATTAATAACAGAATTCATGAAAAACTAAGTCAGTATTCATATCTTGAATAACACAGTGTTTTAATCTACTCAGATACTTTAACTGACTTAGTACCTGACTTAAGGGTACTATGCTCTACTCTAGCAATGAATATGCATAACCAATATTCAGGAGAGAATGCAATACCAGAGAGAGATGAGTCTAGTGTAGGTACGTGTTGCTGAAAAACCTCAGCAGTCTATTGTGGTGTTAGTTTGGATATATATATATATTACAGCATTATCTTGGATTTCTACAATGAATAAGATTTGGGTTTTGGTTGTTTTTTTTTTTTTTAAAGGCAGTTTTACTGACTACTTAAAGTGTTTAAAAGGAAATAATAATTCAAATAGTTTCTGTACAGTCTTGAGGAGTTTAACCTTCAGTCAGGGCTGAGATAAACCACAAAAGTTAGGAGGACTAACCATAAAACTGGAATCATAATCTTCACTAAGAATCATCTTTTTGTTCAGCAGAATCAAAACATAATAATTATTGTTGCGTTGTGTTGTGTCAGCTGAGAAACTGTTAAAGCGATTCATATATAACTATCTCTAAACCTGACTCCACAGTATTCCTGGAAAATCTGAGCTGAGGTGTTTCATTTTTTTTCTCAAACCTGTTTTAAAAAGAAAAAAATATACAGTGTACAGCTATTGAAAAATGAAACTGCTGTACTTATTTGTACTATTTCACTCTTAATAGCCCTCTTAATAACCATTTATATTAAAATTTACATTCTTTTAATCCTAAGTAAATCAGAGGGAAAATTCCTCTTAAATTAGCAGAGCTACTCTGTTACTTAAGTAGTGCAAGATTATATTCAGACAAAGAATTGGACGTTTTGTTATGAAAGGTGATGTGGAAAGCAAGTAATGCTTGGTATACACACACCTGTAATCATTAATAGGGATTGGCTGGTTCAAAAGGAGATAGAGGACTACCTGGATTGCCTGGCAATGTTGGTCTTCCTGGAGAGATGGGGCTTCCTGGACTTCCAGGGTATGGACCACAAGGAATAAGAGGTTTCAAAGGCTCTAAAGGAATACCTGGTCCACCTGGATTACCTGGAGAAGCTGGTTTGTACCTTCCTATTTTAACATGTTTTACCTATCTTGAAGAGTACTTGATTGAAATTGCAGAGGTGGATTGAAGTTAAAGACAATTTCTGAAACATAGGAAGTTCTTGCTGTGAGATTTCCACAGCCTTGTTCCAACTTTGGTCCCACTGGAGCTAATAGCAAAAGTCTTAGGCTATAAGGTAATTGAAGTTGGAAGGAACCCTATGATGTCTTTAGACCAAACTCCTGCTCAGAGCAGGGTCAGCTATAAGCTCAGACCAAGTTATTCAAGGTGTTATCCAGTTGGACCTTGAAAACCCACAAGGACAAAGCTAGCACCTCATCTCTGGGCAACACGTTCCAGTGCTTGACTGTCTTCATTGTGAAAAAAATATATGCATCCAGTCATCATTATTAGTGTGAGCAAAGTCAGTAGGTAAAGATATGAAGGACCTAATAATTTTTAAGTGCTGAAAACATACCAGTGTATGTATTTATAGGCCAGCGTAATCTGGAAGAACACAAAGTTGAGTGGCAGATATAGTCAAGATTTCTTAAAGAAATTAAATCTTTATGAATCTTTATAAAATGGAGATTGTATAATTTATATAATTTTCCTGCTGACTTTGTGCTTCCTTTTCTGGGTCTCCACTGGACTGGAGGAGGGCTGAGAGAAAGACTGCAGGTGGACTTGATGTCAATAAAATTCTTTTGCTTTATAAAGCCAGGATCTGAACACTTTTCAAAGTCTGTTGGAACTTCATAAATATGGGAAGTGTATAAGACTGCATTTTTAATGGAGTAGATTTATTACTAATACTTTTGTTGCTTAAGATTACATGTTGCCAAATTATAAGGCTTTGTAATCTTTGATTATGTATTTGCTGAAGGTCTGAAAGGAGAGACCAGTAGGGTAGCTCCATTGCCTGCATTGCCAGGACCTCAAGGACCAGATGGTTTACCTGGGCCCCCGGGACTGCCTGGTGAGTACATTTGCACTAAATGCAGTAAATTTCACTGATTGGGATTTCTCTCCCAGCTCTGGCCATATAAAACCGTTGGCTTACTTTTCAATAACTATAAGAACGATTTCTGTGGTACAGAAACTATGGAATTGGCTATAACATTCCACTTCAAGAAAACCAAGGAAAACTAAGGCCTCACAGGGCCATGTCTACGTCCATCTCTGCAGTATGGCAGAGATTCCAAGCCTATGCTATGGCTTGGTTCTTCCAAGAATCAGAAACATCTGATGCATATTCTAAAACTTGTATATCCAAAAAGGCATATCCAAAATTATGCTAGGACTGCTGCAACCTTCAAAACATAAGGAACAAAATTAGGTTAAAGTATTCTTAGTCTTCTTGAAGCCCTTGGCCCTGAAGCCTGCTACGGAGGAGAAATGGTGTCTAAGGGAAGTTGTGACTCAGATGCATGACTGCCAGGAAATTCAGAGTTAAGGATGACATTCCATTACAAGCTCATGCTGTTGTTCCTGTTTGCGAGTTCTCACAGCCACTGGAGAAAATTGTATAGTCTGAATTGTCTTGGGTTTGTCCGCTGAAGTTCCTAATGCAATGTTTTAAATGTGACTTTCCTCTATTTAAACATACTTCATTCATGAACTCCAGGCTTAAAATGACCCATTTTTAAATGCTGCATTATTGTAGGAAAAGCCAGGGTTTTTGCAATAACTGATTGTGAGCCACAGAACAGTTACTTAGTCATATATAAAAATACAAAAGTAACACGTTTCTTCTGTTTTTTTATGTTGATTAAAAAAAAAAAAAGGAGATTAAACATATTTTACTAGGAAATTCCATCTGATCTGGCACTGTTAACTCAGTCAGGAGAGAACTCTTCTGACAAGTAATGCTCATTTGCTCAAATGCCTAAGCTATCATGAAGATATTTTGAAAATTACTAATCGCAGTACAAGAGAGTCAGTTTGGCAGGGATATTGGTTCACAGTCATGAAAGACAGGCATATCTATCTAGTGTCTCACCTGATGTTTTGGAGGCAGAATAACTGGTTTAGCTATTCTACGACAAGGAGACAAAACAGCCCACAGTTAGACCCAAACGATGTTTGGCTAAGCAGCTTATCAGAGCATTACAGAAACTTGCTTGCAAGGGTAGATGCATAGGAAATGAAGGTCAGAAAGGATTAAAACCGAGACAACTCTAGTAAAAATCACTGCAATCATCTCAGGGCAACCAGGAATATAATCTGAATATGCCACACGCTTGCTTTGCTTAACATCATCTTCTTTTTTCCCATTTCCTTCTGTCTCACTCTGTGAAGACTATTACAATTCAAAGAATTAATTTATAATTGTGCAGGCATTCCAATACATCCTGACGTTTGTTCCTATCAATTGGCTCTTTATGCCTCTCAGTCGAGGCCGGATGTTTGCAGTTGCTGGCAGCTGTTGTTCGAGGCCTAGCGAACAGCTGATAGACTGGCAGTGTACATTGAAAGAGTGCAGCCCAGGCCCTGGGAAAGGTCCTAATGCTGAATGCTCTCAGCTCTGATGGGTAATTAGCTTAGTACATGCAAGATTAGAGAGTTAGCACTGAAGATAGTGCATCTGACCCGCTTTTCAGAAGTCATTAGAAATTAGAAACGGTAATTCTTTCACAAGAAATGTAAAGAATTTTGTGAATGGGACTTGTTGGCTTTCTTTCCCGAAGAAACTCTGCTATAAGTTGTGTTCCTCTGAGCATTTATTCAAACAAATTATTATTATTGTTTTCTTTCTACAATGAATTTTTATATTTAAATACTGTTTAAAAATTAAGTTATATGGACTTGTCTCTGGAATTTGTGGGTGGTGCAAATTTTCAGGCATGACTGTATGTCCCAGTGAATTATCTTGTACTGGGGGGGAATCACCTTTCAAATAGTAAACCCCTTGTTTCTTCCAGATCTGATTTGAAAAAATAAAATGAAACAAAATTCTATCTGTAAAAACAAAATTTAGATTTTTCAGTCTTCTTTACATTCTGTAGAAATCTCCATATTCATCATATAGACAGGATCAGACTCAAAGCCAGTTGAGATCAAATGAAGTTTTTTGTGTCCTAAGAGACACAAGATGCATGTGTATGCTTGGGGTGGATGTGTGTGTATGTGTGTGTCTTAGAACATACCACATCCTTTTCCATATCCTGAGCTTCTTTCAGCATCATGAAGTTCTTGGAAATTCTGGTCTAAGCACAGCAATAAAACATTGTTTCTTCCAGACCTGACACTAGCTCCCCCTATGCTCTGGCAATATTTTCATGAGCTTCTGCAAAAATGAAGAAAGTTATTACCTACTTCACAGATGGGTTTTGAGGGGGAAAAAAAAAAGTTTGTTTGCAATTTACTTAAAGGAAAAAAAGTAAAACATTATCATATCTTCAAGTTGACAGTTCTTCCTGAAAATTCAAGAGTTTTAAGGCAGTGTGGATTTATAAGTTTTTCACAATATTAAAGTACTTGGCAGATTCAGCTCTCAAGGGTCAGTGCTCTTTGTGCACGTTACCCACTACATGTAGTTCTGCAGAAACCACTAGTGTTGTATCAGTAGGATTTGGGCTTTAAGAGAAAAGACACAGTTTACCAAATCTAGGAATCAACAGAGAGCCTGGATGAACATTCTCTTCTTCTGTTGCAGCTTACTGTAATTTCAATTTCCAGTGACATTTGCTCCTGGAGGAACTTCTTTGGAGAATAAGATAAAAATCTAGGAGAGGAAGCATGGATTTAGAAGAAAAAGCATTAAAAGTAGGTGGCAAGAGAGAGAAAGTAATATATGCAGAAATTAATTTCCATTATCTACTTCACTGGGGAATCTGCAACTTGCAAGGGAGGAAGTATTGGTTTCTTACGTGGCTGAAAGTCAGCTACATACCTGAGGTAGAAGAAATAGTACATTTTAAAAAAGGAGGTCTAAAAATAATACTTTCATAAACAGGTTTTGGGGATGGGAAGCACTCATATTTTTATTAATCTCTGTTCATTTCCAGCCCAAACCAGCTGAGAAGCAACAAGTTAAACACAGGACAACTAAATAAGTGAACAAGTCAGTCTCTATCAGGTCTCTCCAAGATCAATTCTTGTGGCTGAGATTACTGCTTCCAGTAGACAAACAGGTTTGGAGGGGCAGAGGAGCAGGGTAGAACAGGAGGAAAGAGCAAAGCAGAGCATGACATATTTTTCTAGCAAACTAGTTGATAGATAGTAATGACCATTATTCATTTTTTTTAAATAATTGGATATTATCAGTATACTCTTTGAAGCAAAGACACTGACACAAAGAGAAGATTTATCATCTCAGATACAATATCAAAATGAATTCATGTTATGACTTTAAAGTCAGTCTAAAAAATACAGAGATTCACAGTTATTAAAAGCAACAAGAAAAAAAATGCAAGAGAAATGAGCTTGTTTTCTGCTATTCCTTGCCTCAGATCAGGAGAGGTACAAGACACAACTCCTGTGGTTTAACTTGTCCACAGTTATGGGAAAGGATTGGGAAAAAAAAAATCTACCAGTAAATACCACGCTGTTCCTGAGATTACTCTCCTTTTCACAGTAGCTTCTATGGTCAGAAGTGTTGCAGTGATCTTGTGCACTTCTCTGAAGATAAAAGAAGGAAGCAAAGAAGAGTTGGAATGTATTCTAAACCATAAGTCAGACATACAATTAATTTAGTGTAAATTGAGGTATCTGAAGCAGGATGATTATGTGTAAGTTAATCATGTTATCATCAGTGGAGGCTAGCGTGGACTAATTTATCTCATCCTAAACCAAAAATGTTATATAAGGTTTTGCCAGTTTCTCTCAGTTGGATCCTAGTGCAGGTATAGACATAAACATTTTAGATGCTTAAAGTTAAGTAAATTAAGTCATTCCCTCAACCCCACCCAACATCTCTCCTGTCACTCTTCCAGAATGTTTCATGACCTTCTCTACAAGTTTAGATCAACAGTGACCAAGACATTCCATTACATGAGCAGTGCTAAATTACAAAAACTTTACAATTTACTCCACCCATCCTGTTTATATGCCTCAGTGTGGAAAGCAAAGAAAAATATAATAATGAAGTTGACATGGTAGGAAGAGAAAAAAATGCTTGCTGCTCATTATCACTCTTGAAAGGCATGTGCCCACACCAGTGCTTGGGTTGGCGAGGTGCTGTTTCTAATTTTTCATGCAGTTGCTCACAGCAACAGTGCCCCAGGTGGGATAGTCAGTTTGTAAAAGAAACAGGTTTCTGCTATATCAGCCCAATTCAGGCAATTATTCCAATAATCCTTCTCCTTATCAAAAGACAGCACAGGCTTAGTGCTCACATGGAAGGTACAGAGGAAATACCAAATATGCATGTGGTAACTCCAAGGTTGATTTTTCCCCTGGTCAATTAATATAACTCTCATGCATTTAAGGCAGAGATAAGGAGTTGCAAGTGGTGCTTTTTAAATTGTAAATGAGTTCCAGGGAAGACACACATGCCATCTGACAGAAAAAAAAATATTAAGTAATAATGATTTATACTGTTAAGTTACAAATTTTAATACTTGCAGGTATATTGTTTTTGTGTTCTTATAGTCACAAAACAGACTGCTTTCCCCACAAATTGCTTAATATTTGTCGCTCAATAACATATGTTTAAAATCACAAATACTTCCACCACTCACTTTAAGATTTCATTTTAAACTCAAATAAGAACCAAAACTCCTTAAGTGAATGCTATATATATATATAAATCACTGAACATCAAAGGCAATACTGATAAGAAGAGGAGCACTGATTGATCTCTGTGTACATATGTGTGTTCACGAAAGTAGGGAAAGGATGCTGAAGCATTTTTAAGTATTCTGTGGAGGATGGATAGCCATCTATATTGATGTTTCTGTCAAATTTCTAATGAATTTTATTTTTAATTGTGTTAATGGGAGTGTGATTTATGGACTCTTTTGCACATTAGGTACACTACAAAAACACTTGCACAGTAGGTACATCTGCTAAAGAGAAATCAAATATTAAAAAAAAGAAATCAATTTGGAAGGGAAGCTTCTATCATAAGCAACGCTTTTTCTTCAGTGTACCACAAAAGAGCAAGGGAGTGTATTCAGTATGACTCTTCTCCCAAGTCACATGCAATACGACAAGAGGAAATGGCCTCAAGTTGTGCCAGCGAGGTTCAGATTGGATATTAGGAAAAAATATTACACTGAAAGGGTTATTAAGTATTGGAATAGGCTGCCCAGTAAAGTGGTTGTGGCACCATCCCTG
>JAOXNG010000042.1:18804670-18821009 GCA_028566535.1 Scolopax minor | reverse complement strand
AGCTACTGGACACTGCCTTCAGATATTAGAGGGTCATACTGACGAGATATTCTCCTGTGCTTTCAATTACAAAGGGGATATAATCATTACAGGTAACTAATATATTACTTTTTTTCGGCCCTTTTTTGAGAGACATTTGAAATCTTGCTATGGTGAAAAAAAATGAGTCTGAAAAGTTTTCAGGGGCCATTTCCCAAGTAGATGTACTAGCAGTTTCCTAAAATATAGTGAAGGAAAGTTAGAAACTCACTTTTGAACTGAGGTTTAAGTGCATATGGCCATGAACAGATTTGTATAAAGGGATGGGCATACCCTTCTGTCTCTCCTATGGCATATACTAACACCTGAGGAGTAACTAAGCCATTTCCTCACAATCCATTGCAGTGAGGGAGGTCTGGATGAGCAAAAGGCAAAGCTTTTTAAATGGGAGCACACCTCTTGTGTATTTGCCACTGAACTCTGCTCAGGTTTCCTTCATTTCAGACAAAAAGTCATGGGAAAATATGTGAACAGAGTATCTGTGATTGCTTCGATCTTCTGACTGAATTATCAAAATATGGGATGCAGAATGATCTTAGCTAAAAATATTGCTGTTGGTCTGCTCTTTCTTGCTAGTCATGGTCAGGAAAATATTTCTTTAGCTCCTTGGCATTCTGGGTAGATTGTTGATGTTGGTGTTAACAAAATTGGGTAATTGTGACACAGCTAAATGATTCCTTCACAATGTGTGTTTATTACTAGGGAGCAAGGACAACACCTGTAGAATATGGCACTGACTGAAGAGAAGGAAAGATCCAGTTCGGTATATGCCTACTTTGTGAGTTTCGCAGTCAATAAACTCAGTCTTTCAGATCTGTTTTATTTTACCTTTTGTTTGCCTTCAGCATTGTTGAAGTAGAAAAGTTACCCAGATTTTGATATCCTTGATGCCTGGTAGATATAGAGTCACGGAATAGTAAAAGTTAGAAGAGGCCTCTGGAGTTCTAAGACCCCTGCTCAAAGCACTGTCAACCAAGCAGGCTGCCCAGGACTGACATGGTTTTGCATATCTCTAAGGTTGGAGACTCCACAGTTACTCTGGGCAACCTGCTTCATGTTTTATCACTGTCACAGCAGAACAAAAGTTGGGTTATTTTTTCCTTGTGTTTTAATTGAATGTTTTCTTGTATTTCAATCTGTGCATGTAACCTCTTCACTGGGTACCACCGAGAAGGGTCTGGCTGTATTATCTCAGTCACCTGAGAAAAATCATTATTAGCATAAATGAATCCAGTAGGATGACCTCATTTCTTTGTATGTAATTTTTAACTTGTAATGCTTTTAATAAAAAAAATAATACAGCATTATAGTATCCTCAGGTGTGAAAAGGGTGATGTCATGCACTTGCTCTGGGTACTTTTGTATTTTTTTTTTTTTTATAATAAAAGGTATTGAATTAAAATGCCAGTTTTACTACTTGTAATACAAGGTCCCACTTGGTATTTCTGGAGAAAACCAGCAGCCAGTTGTGAACGGCATTGCTATTAACTGTTGCATGCATGCTATAGTTAAACTCCCACTCACCCCCTTTCATACTTGCCCACATCTTTCCATTCATTCTGCTCAGCCCTTATTCTCCCATTTTCACCAAAGGTAAAAAAATAATATAGGTCATGATTCCAACTCTGAATCCTGGCCCAAAAATTACGGCCATCAGGAAAATCTACACAGCAAAGATTTGGAGTTAAGGGTTGTGACATAAACTGAGAAGTGATGAGGAACTCCTGCAAGTTATTTACATCCTGCAATGAGCTCTGGCTCAGGCTTGGCTCTTGCCAGCAATTTCCAACAGGTCTCACCTGTGCAGAGCTCTCCCAACTTCCATAGCAGATCACCTCAAACTCCAGTTGCTCTCTCTAGGGAAGGAACAGAGCTGACTGGTCTCTTCCTTGTTCTGAAAGAACGATGAAGAGGGTAGGACTGAGCAAAGTATGTGTGTTGACTGAAAGAAAGAAAGCAAGCACAGCAAAGGATGAACTTTAAGGTATTTTGTTTATGTTGTTTATTTTTGGGTGGTTATGGACTTGACTTTCTAAGTGTTGTTAAATTTAATGGGAAGTTGCTAGTGCTGATGCATTCTGTCTGGCTCTGAGTGCTTGCCAGCATCCTTGTGTGTAAATGAAGAAACAAAAGTGCCTGTCATCACTTGGCAAATATCCTGGTTGTTTCAAGTAGTGTCATGTTGTGGGAGACCTAAGCAGAGCGTTTAAAATTAAACCTTTGCCAGTAGGCAAAGTGGCTGATGTTAAGGTTACTGTAACGCTTGTGGTGTTTGCTGTTGTCTTGTGCATGGGTTAGGATACCAACAGTGAATCTAAGTAATCTGGAATTAAAAGGTGCAGGAAGGGCAGTGTAGTCCTCTGTTACTTTAGAATTACGCAGTGCCTATAGATCACTTTGTGCCCGTGCTTACTGGTATGACATGGGAGATTTGTAGCTGACAAAAATGGAGGAAAAGTAATGTAATGAAATGTGTACAGATACTGCTACATAATTAAAAACTGAAATTTAACTTGCTGTGTAACCATCAAAAAGTAAAAAAAAAAAATAACTTTTTTGACTAGAGAGTAGATTTGGATTAGGAAGTAGATTTTTTTTTTCTCTGAATCATTCAGGTTGGGTTGTCTTTTCCTTTATGATTTTTTTTTTCTTATGCTATGCTAGTGATTGAGTGAATCAAACATCTGTTGTTGCTCTTGGCTTTGAGCTATTGCCCTATTTTTATGTGAAACTGTGAGTGAGTTAAGGTTTTTAGAGCAAGCACTGGCCTGGGAAGCCACCTGGGCTCTATTTCTGACTCTCCCTAGGTTCACTGAGTGAATAGAATTGGTTTTCAGGCTGAGTTATCCAGGTTTCCGTGCTCAAACGTGAAATACATTCACATCTGGTGTGATTCACAGCACATCTGAAAAGTGTGCTGACTTGGCACCTCATAAGAACTTCAGTAGTGCTCTAGATACCATCACATGAATGATTTGATGTTAGGCTCCCTGCACCTTGGTTTACCAATATGTAGATTTGATAAATATGTTAAAAAGTGCATTGTATAGATGCACACTGTATGTCTCTGGTAGCATCTTGATCCCTTTCTCTAATCCTACTTCAGTCTCTGAAGCCAAAATAGCATGTGTGTGTGCTCTAACTCTGTTGCCTGGTGCCTTTTTAATGCCATAAGAACATTTGGCTTCTACAGACCTTACACTCTTGGAGCTGCCACTTTAATCACTGGGTGGTTGGAGTGGGATGGAGGTTTTGCATTACCCTGAAATGCTGGCAAACTTGGCTCACTGACTTTATTGAGAAGGATTACCTCTGGAGACTCCTGAAATGTGGCCTGGCACAGTGGAAATCATATTTGCTGTGTCGTTTCTGTCCTTTACATCTCTGAATCCTTCCAATATGTACCTCTGTGAATTCACAGGTTTGTTTTTCTGGGAAAGAAGCCCGTAGCTTGTATCATGTAACTTCCCAAGGACAGAACGTGGGCTTGCAAGGCAAGGATGAGGATTTCCATGTAAGCACGTGATGTGTGCTTTTTGTATCTCTTGAGATTCAATTTCTTTTCTGAGTAGATAAGGATAATAATATTCATGTATTAAAAGTGGGATTTTGTGAGAATTTCTTTTTCAGCTCCTTCTATGCGATCAGTAGCATTTCCTGGGTAGTTAGTAGAAGAATATGAACTATATCCTGCTTGGTTAAATTTTGCAGTTTGCTGCACTTTAATTTCAAGCTGAAGCTGGGAGGAGGGCACATTATCCATCAGCCACACCTGTCTTCATTGCAAATTAGCTTGATAGTCCAGCTGTCTAATTTAACTGTCTGTCCTGCTAAATGCTGTACAGCTGTGAGTTGCTTTCTGAGGACCTGTTCCTCATGATGACTGTCTTTAGAGTGGCTCTGGAAAATTGAAGTAGTGGCATTATGAGTTTGTTCATACTTAGCAAAGGCTTAGGTATGGCTCTGGCTTGAATTAAAATTCTTAAATTGGCTAGTATCTACGTGCTTTCCTTCTCAGCTGGAATTTGTTTTATTTATTAAGTAGCTCACTTATTTCAATGGAGCGGTGGGTTTTTATCCCTGACATGTTTAAAGTCAGAGTGCAGGATTCATGGTGACATTCCTGTGCTCATCTGTCGTACAGCTCTGCATGAAACTGGAGAAGAAAAACAATAAAATTGCCTTCTCCAGAAAAGTTGCCTGCTGAATTCAATAGGGTAATTGTAAACAGGTGACCATTTTTATCATAGACCACAATAATATGGTTAATTTACTTGAAGATACTATGAAAATCTTCAGTGTTATGAAAAAATAGAAGATTATAGTTTTAAAATATTATATTTAAAAGGACCCTTGACAAAACCAAACTAAAAATGAAGGTTTTGAATACTTATTTTTCAATAGGTAATTCTCCAGTGTTTGAATTATGTATTTACAGACCAACCTCTGCTCTTTGTTAAGAGGGTGATGGAGCCAGTGCCAGGGTGGGAGGCACCTTTCCCTGGAGCCTTCTTGCCAAGCGATAAGGTGAGGGGCAGCCCTGGCTGGGACCAGCACAGCAGCAGGAGCTGAAGCCAGTGTCTGCTGCCTGGTGGCCAGGGCATCTCCTGAGGCTCGTCTTATTCAGTGAATTGCAGTGTGTTTCCCTCAAGTACTTCTCCAGCTCTCTCTTGAACCTGTGTATGTACAAGTCCTGCATCCTCTCATTGGGCAATGTGCCTCCTCTTTTTGTTTGCTCTGAATCTGGCTTGTTTAAGTTTCATTTGTCGGGTCCTAGTTCATATTGGAAAAGATAGTGAGCAGGCACCTCCTCCACACCCCCAGGGTATTAACAACCTGCGTCAGGTTTATAGAGAGGCATGAACTGCAGAGATTGTACTCTGAGATTTTACCTAAAATTGTATGTAGTATGAAGTTCTCACTTATGTGTAATTAAAACTGACTTTAATTTATTTTCAGCCATTTTACATGGTGGACAAGTCCGGTTCTGACTTACTCAGCTCAGTGTTGGTTTCCTTTTCTGTTTAGCAGTAGAAATACCTTTACACCTAGGCAGCAGGGCAGTAAATATCTGTGCAAAATCAAAAAGCAGAAGAAACCCTGAACTTGTGTCTTCCCTGCCCACTCCTGCAGGTACTGAGAGCAGCCGGAGTGAGCACTAGTACAGTTTTGGTGTGTTTGGAGTTGTTCTGGCATTAATTCTTGGCATGAATGTGTAATTTCTCTTATTTTACTGTGATACTAAGAGTGTTGCGATTGGCCTTGTGTGACTTGAATGAGTTGTGAAACCTGAGTAAAGCCCTGGCTTTGGTACTGAGGTGAGACCCGGAGCTTGCCCTGGCTGGTTTTGGTCAGGTTTTTCATTCAGAAGCAGAGGTTTGAGAAGCTAGAGGGATGGCAGGCAAATATTCTTTAATAGGTCAAAAAAAACATAGCACACTCATGAACTTTTTAGGGAGGCAAAGAGGACACACATCATAACATAAATTTATTTCTGAATAAATCGCAACATTAAGAACTACTGTACAGAGAAACTGCATCACACTGTTACAACTGTCATGATATTTGTGCTTTGTAGGACAAGTAAACATTTATTCTATCACAGCAAATAACTGTATACTGACAACTAACCGTATTTGGTTTAAAAATAAATACACTTTCCTATTTATTAAGTCCAACAAAGTACTTTATGTCTGTAACACTTGGTGCTTTTTATTAACTTAGAGCCTCAGAAATGCTGAGGGTTCTGGAGTTGCCACTCGTGTGGGTGGGAGTCCGGGACGCTCAGCAGCTCTTAGGAGCAGGCGCAGTGACTGCACGGTTACCTTCAGCGTACGCAATAAACTGACCTTTACCTTGACAGCAAAGTGACCTTCCCTGGTTTGTGTGTACTGCAGAGCAGATCTAACATTACTCATCTTGTTTAATGTTCCATGTTAGATTTCGATTCACTAACAACATGTGTTTTGTAACAAATGAGTGATGCGATCATGCAAGTTTAGGAATGGTTTTAAAGATAAAATCGAGAATATGGCTCTTTTTCATAAATTATTTAAAACTACTTCAAAATTTTCAAAAATATTTAGTGCAAAAGGATAGTTTTTTTTTTTTTTTTCAAGAAATATTACAGAAGCATATACTGTTATATGGAAAATAAAACATCTCTTAAATATTTTATTGGGAAAAGCAGGCAGGTTTTCTGTATGCCATGTTGCGGTAGGGAGAGATGAAAGATAAATATTTTCAAAGAAACAAATCCCAGAAGAGCTGTGATGTGACAAGTTATATTTACCTTTCAATTCAAAACCAATCTCTTTGGCAGATTCAAGAGAATGTATCGTTAAGTGCATGATACTGACGGATCATCTCAACGAGACTATACCATAATATATCTTATCAAACAGTTATATAAATGTTATAGTAGTGTGAACTATCCCGTATAGTCCAAATGTTTATATCCAAAGTGAACAAGTGTCTGCAGAAATTTTAACAATCATTTTGCTTTCTTTTAAGTTATAAAAATTAAAGATTTTCATGATGAGATGGTGCTCTTTTCAAATGTGCATCTCTTCACCTTATTAACAATTTATTTGATTAAAATTAAAATAGTATTTTTCTCACTGCTTTTAATTCATATGTAGCATGTTACAGAGCGCTTCAAATAGAAGCACTTTAAGTAACAAATATCCTACCTTTACTCCCTGTTACCAGGTAGGGACACTGAGGCACAGAGGTGAGGTGACTTGCCCAAGGGCAGCCATCAGGTCTGTGGTGGGAGGGGGCTTTGGACCCCGCTGCCCTGACCCGCAGAGCTGTGTTCAGGGATGAACGTGCTCTAGGCAATCCACCTTCAGCAGGGGAGTTGGACTAGATGATCTCTCTGGTTCCTTCCAACTCTAAAAAAAATTGAGTGAAATTGAGTACACGCAGGGTGTAGCTGTGCTGAGCTGCGCTGCCTCCCGATGGAAAGGAATGAGTTTTCTAAGGGTAATAACTGAGAATCTAGATCTTGTTTCCTTGAGAAGACGACAGGAATGGGGAACAGCTAATGGAAGAGAAATGGTCACATGGAAAGAAACAACATGTGTTCTCAGCAGCTCTCTATTGTGTTGTTTAACTGCAAAGGTGTTAAGTGTTCAAAAGTTTTTACCCCTTAGCAGACTGTGGGGATTTAAAGAAAAAAATATTTATCTGTGAACAGGGGGGTGTCTCGGCATCCTGGAACACACTCTGCTTCTAATAGTTAAACTGTACAAATAGTGGTGTTTTAAAACTGAATGGTAGTGTACTATCCCATTTTAGCTGATTGGTTTAATCAAATTGATTAAAGTGGAACATATCAGATACTTAAGCCTTTACTGTGTAGTCCGTTAATTCTGGAGGCTAAAACTCAATTTCTTCCTTGTACAGTACATCCTATAGCACAATATGGCAAGAGTCCCTCATGATACAGAATGATACAATACACCTTGGTTTCACTTCTCTCCTTGTTCAGTTGTGGATCAGACGCGTGTGTTTCTGTAGAGTTTATATATCTTTGCTCATTTTATTCAGTGATGTTCGGAAATCAGAGTGTTACACAAACCACTGCTTATTGAGACTGGAATAAAACAAAAATGCTGCACAGGTGAGCTTTCTTAACCCAACTCCAGGAGCCAGTCAAACAGGCTTGGTGTCATCTCTTGGCCCTCCTCGCTGAGCTTGCAGTACTGCACCACGGCGTGAAAGATATCCCCCACTTTCCAGGATTTCTGTTGAACTAATTGCACAACATCTAAAAACTAAATGAAAATAAAACATGCTTAGGATTTGGGTAAGGTTTTGTTAAATGAGAACACACAAACTGCAGTAGGACCACCCTTTGTAAAAGCGCTGCTGTACCAGGGCTTGGACACAGTTCACCACATGGCAACATCTTTCTGTTTTTAAAAATTTCTCAAGTTCCATAGTTCCCCAAAGACTGATCGGATCTCATAACATTTTCTAAAATAGCTGCTCTTATCAATTATTTCTTATTTATTACTGTGAAAGTAAGAACAGTGAAAGTGAGCTTGATAAAGATCACAACTTTCCTTGTTAACAACTTGCTTTCAAAATAATGGAAGTCTGACTATCCATTTGAAAGAAAAAAAAAATTCCTTCTTCATTACCATTAGCTATATTTTGGCTTAAATTTATTTTTCTGTATTTCCACACATACTTCCCACAGTATTTTAAGTATTCACATAGTACTGGTGAGAGGGGAATTCTGGGTAAACTTTTGTCACATGAAGACATTTTCCACAATTGTGTTTGAGTCACAGCAAGGATCTATATTTGATTTTTAACTTCCAGATAAACCAGAGGTTAAATATATGTTCTTAAGCAGCTGTAAAAAATCCTGAATTTTGTCCACTTTGTACTTAATAATGGGCTTCACAGTGTCATACATCTGCTCCCATTTTTTTCTAAAGCACATAAATGAAAATCAAAGCTTTTCATTTCTTTGAATTTCACAATCAATATCTAATTAGCTTGCTCCTTCTACATTTCCAGTTTTAAACCACACAAGAAAATATTGTGTGTCTCTAGTTAGTGTAGCTGTTTGCTATTTACATACTGAAGCCTAAACTTTTAATATGTATTTTAATGGTATTTAATAGGCACGCGATTTCCAAAAGCACTGTTGTAGGCAGGATGTGCTTCATTATTCTCTAGTGTATTTTTGCAATTGAATTAACTGTTTGCCAAAGCACATGGGTAAAGCTGACAGCTGTTTCTTTAATTAGATGCAATTTGGACTGTTGCTGCTGAATGCATTTTAAATTATGTTTATGATTCCCAAATGCATCTACTCAAGAAAATCAAACAATATCTCTGCTACTCAAAATGATCTTCCCATAGACATTATTTTAAAAGACCAAAATACTGATTTGTAACACTTTTTTCATTAATTGGTTTGAATATCGTGGCACGTTTTGTAAGCCTTAAGGTTTGAGCCGTCCTTATGGCTCTAGAAAAGGGGCTGTTTTGGTTATTCCTGAAATGTTGTAGGTGGCATTGGGTGGTGTCTGCAATGGAGCACTAACTACTCATTCAGGAACAGAAACAGTCTGGACTTTGGTGTTGCTCTTGAGGCTCTGGCTTGAAGGTTTCTCAGTTCTGGTAGTCTGTCTGTCTCCCTCTGGAAAGAGGCTTCTGCTTGCAGGATGGTGGTTGGTGGAGCTGAGCTACACCTGAGCAGAAGCAGAAGAGCACTGGCACACAGAACTTTTTTATTGCTAAGCCAGGGGAGGTGCCTCATAATTTCTATATAATGATGCAAAATATTTCAGTCAGTCTAACTTTCCCAGTGACAGATGTGTGATTGCAAATATGGCTCCACTAGGAACTCTGGTTGGTCACTGCCTGGACTAACCTCTTGGGTTAGTCATAATCTAAGGCTACGCCTACACAGATAGGTCCATCCTCCCTGTTCTCAAAACTTTTGATTGCTTCTGGTGCAGAAGCTTTGTAGTCTTGGTAGCCCGAGCTAACCCAGGTTAGCTTTATTTTGCAGTTAGTCTTCTCTGTAGATCTGAGCAGTGGGCCCATTCCTCAGTGAGCAGTGCTTTTTCTGCCAGCACAAAGGGACTATAAAGCCAATGCATTTGGCCACGGTAGAGCTTGCATCAATGTAGGAGGAACTGTCAGGCCCCTCTGGTACCCTGCTGTATCCCCAGCTGTAGCACTTTATGAGCAGCCAGGAATAAGTGCAGACCTGCCTGAGGCTGCCCTGATCAGTGTTGCTGGCAAAGCAGAACCTGCCTAAGAACTATGGAGTTTCAGACTTAAATCCAACTTACGTCTTACATCATACTTAGCTCTTACTGTTACTGAGTTGCAGGGCTTTGTCTACGTGCAAGTGTCTTTTTTTATTTTTTTAAGCTGTGTACTTAAACTCCATGTAAGCCACCTGCAACCCTTCAAACACAGCCATGTAAAGGACTCTGTTAATTCTGCCTTAGGCATTGGCAATTAATGCATCATTGATATGAAAAAAGTGAACAGATTCATCAAAGCATGTTATAGAGGCTTTGGAGAAGGTCTCATGGTGATAGTATTTCTTGTGCCCACTAAATATTTCACGTATCTTACATTCTGAGACATCTAATCCTTGCCTCCCTTTCTGTACTAAACAGTAGCATTGCCATCTCCCTGTCACGAATAGTTTGTTGCATCTGCTGTTAAGCTCGGTAACTTCAATAATTCATAACTACTACTGTGATTAAAGTGAATTAGTAGTATGCTCATTTCTGTAAATACTACCTTTTCAATTCTGTTTTCCTGAGATTTCTTAAAATAGATGGTCGGAATTCCAAGTTCAGAAGCGGCTATCCACTGCAGGGTGGCTCGCAGCTCTGCATCGGGGCACTCTGGTTCCAGATCAAAGTTAATCACCAGAAGGTCCTTTTGACAATTGGCTGTTCCCACCGAAAGCCCAGAAGTACTTTCTGGAAAAAAACAATCCCAGCAGTTACTGTGCAATTACTTGTGTTAACTTCAAATTGGGTGCTTTAATTCATGTGGTTCTACTTACCCTCTGTATTTTCTGTCTGTTCTTTAAGGAAAACTTTTTCTTCTACTAATTCACTTAGAAATAAACAACAATAAAGCTTATTAGTGATATTTAGCAACAGTCTACAACATTGCTTCATGATGGATAAACTTCTCCCTCAATATAAGACCTAGAAAACTGCAAGAAAAAAGTTACATAGGATGAAATAATAAAATGCAGAATATATTTCATTTATTTAATCTGTAAATCAGGAAAAGCTATGGGAATTGCAGCATTATTCCAGTAATAAGATGAAGTACTTTTACTGGTTACATTTCATTAGGATCTGTGTATCTTTACAAAACAGATACAATCTGTGTATCTGTTATGGTAAGACACTTCAAGTCTAATAACCTGGGGGGAAATACTGAACTTCCAATGTCTGCATTTTGCAGTGCTCTGCTCCCTGGCTGGATCTTTTCTAGCCCTTCTTTCTAGTTTTTCTTTTATTGTCAAATACAATCATCACCATCATTTACTTCAATTACTGCTAGTATTAAATATATTAGCTGTTTGGTTAAACAAATTTTGTTTACACTTTGCAAAAGTTTTTAAAGATCTTAATTTCTTATGTACCACCTTGTTAACCTACAGGAAACAAACTGCTGGCGTGTGGTCACTGCTTCAGCTTCCATTTCTGGACACAATACCTGTGCTCATGGATGTGTGTCAGGAGACTGTAAATTCACTGTTGATGTCACAGGTATTGCATTCTTTTTAATAATCCTGGAGGAACAGTACTCAAACTACACCCTTCAGACCATCCCCTTCTGTCCTCAATCAGGGGGACGCTGCAAGTGTAAGATCTTGTTTCTAGCATGGGGAGATGTTACTCTTACCATCTTCATTCACAGGATTTCAGAATCTCCCCCAAGATTTCAAAGAATCAAGATTTTGTATACCTATGTAGGCATTAGTGCAAGATCTGAGAGGAAAGAATAAAACTGCAGCATGCAATGTTCAGTTTGTCATGACTTAGAATCGTAAGTGCTTAATAACTTCCCAACAGATTTTTTTTTTCCTGTTTTCTCTTTGAAGGCAGATGTATTCTGTGCCTTGACTTTGATTTGTGGAAGTGCAAACTTCTTACACCTATTGGCTAACACCTGAGAATAGACCCTAGAATCTAACAAGAGGAGCTGGAAAATTATCTGTTTTGTCCTCAGAAATATAAGGGAGAGGGGTCCTTTTTAGGAATGTGTGTAGGAGGGAGGTATCACTGCCTACTGTGAAGACAGGAATGTTTCAACAAGGTTAGTCTCTGGGTCAGCAGCTGAGAGAGAATGCATGGAACTCTACAGAAATATGAATGCTCAGATTTCTTACAAAAAAAAAAAAAGAAGAAAAAGAGCCTCTTGAGAGCAGGGAAGCTGTAGCATAGTCTGGTAATGAGCGGTGAAGATTTTCTGATGTCAGTGACTTCCCAAGCTCCTGTGTTCAATGTATGTTGTACAGTCCATACATTTCTGCAGTGGCCATGCCCCGACTGCATCGTGGCATTCGCCAGCTGGCAAGTTATACCAGGTTTCAGGGTACCAGAATCTTTAGGCAGGTACTTATACATCTCTTTTTAAATAAATTTTATTCCATGCTCAGCAGACACATGATCAGAAACACTAGGTAAGATGTACTTTGGGCCAAATTATTATTATTCTTTGGAAGAAAGCTGTTATATTTTTTTCCTTTGACTTTAACTGATCCTATTTGCTTGACTGTACTTGCTATTGCAGTAGAGTTTCAATATTTGGAGAAGAAAGTTCACAGAATGGGAAACCAATACTGCAGAAAACTGATTTTTAGGCAGAGCAGTTGGTGGATCTGTATTCTTTTTGAGAGATCCACCTGGGTGGACTTTCCTGTAATCTGCACAGACACCTGCATGTGCCCTTTTTTTGAAACTATCGTCAGGCTCAGCAGCAGGTGCAAAGCAGGGCTTGGCACGTTTCATATGGTGTAAATGATTTGCAGTTAAAATTAGACTAAACATTAAATCTCACTTCAGTGACTACTTACTTAATCATAGGAGAAGATGGCACGTTCTCCTGATAAATTTCCAGGTCCATAATGCCAAGACTGCTAGTTGTACTGCTGTTGCCATTGCTGACAAAGCAAAAGTTTACGTATTAGTGCCAAGCTGCACTCAATATGTCTCCATACATCTTTTTAAAATTTATTCATGTACAAAGAAAAATGAGGATGCCCCCCCCCTGTAAGGCAGAATTCCACAAAATCAATTGTGCTCAGCAAGTGGTTCCCAGAATGAAGCACACTAATCTGCTCAAAATAATGAGGCTTTTATTAAAATAGTTCTAGATGGAGCATGTATTAAGTGATGCTGTGAGCTGGGTGAAAAGAAAAAGCGGAGCACCTATTTGTGAATGGCTTGTGTAACAAACATTTGGCCTCAAACAAAACCCAAGTCAGCATGAGTCCTTGAAAAGGATTGTCAGGTACAGAGATGTCTTGGAAAAAACCTGCAGAGATTCAGATACCTCTGAACGTGGTGGGTTGGAGCAAGGCACTTGGTTGCCCATCACACTACTTACCTGCTGGGTGATTCCATGCATGTTACCAACAGCAGTTTCAGCAAATTACATCATACCCCAAATGCTACTGGGGATATGATGGAACCCACAGATACAGTGATGGCCCCTTATGTTTCTGACTACTCTGAAAGACTGAGATTTTAGTTAAAGCCAGTGCTCATTTGCACCAGCATTACATAGAAGTGTTCTCTTTGGCTTCTTCACAAGAATGAAATATTACATCTGAAAATATTTGGAAAAAATAGTACCCGTTCACTTAATAACAGCATTATAAATTGACAGTTAATGTTTATGCAGATACAGTAATAGTCTGATGAACAGGTTGTGAATTTGCTGGCTGCAAGTCAGTTAGCACAAACAAGATCTGTGTGGTGAGTCAACTTGAACAGCTTAATTTTTACTAGAAAAGCAACTAATAGTATTTTTCCTTACGTTAGAAGTTTTTTTTTTCCCCATCAGATTTTTCTGAATCAGTGTCAGTACAACATGCATTCAGACTTGCTGCAGCAATTTTTGTTCCAGTGCAGTGCCAATAGGCACAATATATTAGCTCTCTCAGACCAAGGACTTTGTTAAAGGGAGATTCCATAATAATGGGATGATGTTCTCCCACACTGACAGACAAGTTTTGTTCAGCATTTTTCCAGCCAGCCAGCAGTGCTTTCTGACAGAGCCTTTCGCTTCCCTGCTTCATTGCTCTATCCTCTTCCCTCCTTGTCATCTTAATACCCAAGAGAAAGATGTAATTACTTGACAATATTTTAAAACCTTGGCTAAGAGCATGTGCAGAAAAAAACCTTGCTCAATGTGAATTTGTGGCTGAAGTCAAACTAACATCACTTTATATAAACTCTAAGGACTAGATAATATCCTGACTCGAGTAGGAACAAAAAGCGGCACATTGCACTGAGAGCTCTGGAATCGATGCCCACTGAGGGGGAACTCAGTCATCCTCTGTTGATCTGCTCCCCTGTGCTGTTTTAAGCAGATCAGAGCTCTATTTCTGCTCTCAGTACACAAATACCCGATAGGAATAGCAGTCTCATCAATCTCGGCTAAGGAGATGCCAAAATAAATATTATGCAAATAGTAGCAAATAAAACAAAGGAAAGACCATAGCAATTATCTTGTCCGATGGCCCTATCACTGTAGCAGTGAGGCACTTGTGTGGTGCCAGGAAGTTTTTTCGTTTTTTCTTCACCTGAATCTAGACCTGGCTGAGAACCAGAATGTGTTTTTTTTTTTTTTTCTCTCTCCTTTTTTAGAAATTAAGAGATGAACTTGTCATCAAGCTTTCTTTACAGCATTTTGAATAAATCTTGAGGTGTTGACCCTCACTTCCGATGCATGGTAGTCAAATCATTGACTCGGTTGATTAGACTATATTGTATAGTGGGAACAGGCAATATGGGTACCTCAGGGATCGCTCGCTGAGTTGCAAGTAGCTGCTTGTGTCATCAGGATTGTCCTCATCATTTGCAAGCTGGGACCAGCTGCCAGTGCTTTCTTCACTGCTGCTGAGATGGTTTGGAAATTCTTCAGCTGTTTTTGTCTCACCCGTGATTTCAGCATCCGGTCTGCTCTGAGGGCTGTTGCTGGTAGGAAGGAACATTGATACTGTAATTCAGGCAAACAAACTGGCAGTACCAATCTTCAGGCAATTCTGCACATTAAAGTCAACCAAGCTGCACAATTACACAGATGCGAGAGATAGGAGAAGCTTATAATTTACACACAAAGTGCAGTTGAATGTATGCTCTGAGATGCTTTTTAAAATGGATCTTGTTAGGACCCTGTAGGGGTCATAAGTAACTTTTACCACAGATGGCAGAGTGACTAGTGCCAGAGCTGGTGTCGGTGCAGGTGGTGTGGCTTGTTGCTGGTGCCTGTGGGGAGGCAGCCGATGCCACCAGGGCTGTGGCTTTCACTGGGGCCGGAGCCCGTGGCTTGGCTTGATGCTGCTGAGGCTGGTGCCGGTGTGACTTTCACCAGTGCCAGAGCCCCTTCTGTTTGTGTCTGTACTGTGGCTTTCGCTGGGGCTGGGGGGGCAACGGGGGCTGGGACCAGGGCTCGGGCAGTTGTCTGAGTTTCTGCTATCTTTGATTTCACCCGTGTCTGAGTAGCAATATCATGTCACACAGTACTCACTCCTGCACTGACGTTTAACAATAAACCACCCCTACAGCACACTCAGGAAAAACAACAAAATCCTGATTGAATGACAGTAACAATCATCCTCTAAACAGCCCAAAGGTTTCCCATCCACTTGTTCTTAGTTAGTTAGGGATAATCATTAAAGGGTAAAGTAAACTTTTTCTAAGTAACAATGCAAGTGTGGTTAGTAACAGAATCTGTCATGTGATGCCTGAAATATGCAGGTATCATAGTAATTCAAGTAATCACATGTGAAGGCAAATCCTCACCAAAATAGCATGCTTGGATCACTGCATCTAACCACAAAACCCAAATAAACAATATAGCACATTTGGCAAATTAAGCACCACTGCATCAATTAACTTCATATACAGCTATCTAGAAATACCGTTTAACATATCGTGTCCAAATGACATGATGTGAGCTGTCTGTTCTCCCTGAGCAAGCTGGAACTCAAACAATTTGGGCATTTGTCAATTAGAAACCCCAGTTTTTTTTCTGTCAAGCAGCTTTCCAACCACACTTCCACAAGCCTGTAGCGGTGCATGGGGTTATGTTGGCCCAATGATCCAATCTATCTAAGTTTCTCTGTAGAGCTTCCCTATCCTCATGCGAATCAACACTCCTGCTTAACTTGGTGTCATCTGTGAACTTTCTGATGATACAACCAATGTCCTTATCTAGATCATCAATAAAGATGTTAAACAGAAATGGGCCCTGAGGTACACCACTTGTGACTGGCCACCAGCTGGATTTAAATCCATTGAGCACCACTCTTTGGGACAGGCAGTCCTTGATCCAGTGGATCATATGCTCATCCCGGCCGTGTGCAGCCAGTTTTTCCACAAGAATTCTATGGGGGACAGTACTGAATGCTTTTCAAAAGTCCAGGTATACAATATCCATAGCCTTTCCTTCATCCAATAAGTGGGTCATCTTGTCATTGAAGGAGACCAGGTTCGTCAGGCATGACCTGCCTTTCATAAACCCATGCAGACTAGGCCTGATCCCCTGCTTGTCCATT
>JAOXNG010000042.1:18794327-18804570 GCA_028566535.1 Scolopax minor | reverse complement strand
TGTCCAAATGAAGGGATGAGGTTTATGGATAAGGCAGAGTATCTACTACAGTTCAAGGCACGCTACGGGAGGGGGAAAGGCATGGCACCATCTACCACACAGGGAGCTAACTTGTGTTTGGAGAACAGTGATCACCTCAAACTAGAACCCTGGTCTTAAGCTTGCAGTCTTGAAGTTTTCTTCTAAATTTTTTTTATGTTTTTAGTATTACTCTAAAATCAGAATAACTGTTAGCATAAAGTGCCTGAATTAGAACCAGTGCATTGAATTCCCTATTTGTACCTGAAGGTGAGTGCACACAAGCCACAAGAACCTATCACTCTGTGTGATTTACCTACACATGAAGTGCTTTGATGTCATTCAAGTCCATACTTGTAACATGTTTTCTGCCCTGTAATGGGTGTTAGTATTTTTAATTACTAATTTTATTGCCTATAAGACGGTCATTGTAAGTATCTTTCTGCAGTTAAATTCTGGGGGTGGTTATAATCTCTTTTTATAAAAAGCTTGATACAGAAAGGCTGTGTCCACCTGGCATATGTTAGCTTTAATCACTACTTTATCCACCTCTCTGGGGAACAAAACATCTCTCTAATTATCCAAGTAGTTACCAAGGCGATTATCATACAACGATTACAGAAAATTTTCCAAATCATCTCCTCTGTAACAAGAATAGAACAGCAGATAGAGATTACCTTGTTTAACAGAAAAAGGACATCTTGCACAGTTGAAGTCATAATGGTAGGGAAGAGTAGATGTGGAATTAAAATACAGAATTCTTTTTTAATTTTAGGTGACAATTGATGTAAATTGATAACTTACATAAGTGTAACTTTTATAAGTTACATAGTATAGCCACACTACATGTTAATTGAGCTCGAAAAAGGTATTCTCTTTCTACAACTCTTTTTTTTTCCTTTTTCATTTTGACAAAACCACATATACCTGATTTTAGGGTAATGGACATATAACACATGGTCCCAAGGAGCTTGGGAATCTGGCCTCCCCATTAACAGCGATTACACGTTGCACTCTCTCTGGCATCACTGGACCAGGCAGCTTCCTCACATGGGCAGGCTGAGCCTATGTCTTGGTCCTTCCCAGGAAATAGAAGATAAGGAATTGGAGGCATGGCCAAAGAGAGGCCACTTGGATTACTTGAGCTGGTACATGAATCAAAGAAGGTAAAAGTCACTGCTTCTGCAGCAAGGGGTGGTGTAAATAAGGAAATGCTTCTCCCGCTGACTTCTCTCACAAGTGACTAACATATTATTTTATCACCAGGAAAGATAATCTAAGTATTATTCAGAAACTAAAGGAATTTTCACAATCAGAAAAAAAATACTATAACTAACACATGAATTTTTAGGTGAAATGATAGATATGATAGAGGGTTTTCTTTCATTAAAACAGCACTTTGTCTTTTTCTGTATTATAAAATTAGCTGCACAAATGAAATCATCCAGAAACGGGCATGTATCCTTGAGAGCAAAGCTCTGGCTCCTGCACAGAGTTTTGATTGTTGCTCAACACCTCTTTGTCATCACCTGGTTTATTATATTACCACCTATTTGTTTTCATTTACCTTGAGATCCTTCTTTCTGAGACACCAGGGAGAAGAGAAGCGAGGCAAACCCTTCATGATACAGCTAATTCACTGTGGACTCCTCTAAGCAGCCGCTCGAGGTTATTTATGTCAAGGGCTGTTGCAATTCTTCCTAAAAGGGTTTGTGGGAGGCTTTGTGGGAGATAACAGCATCCTTTCCTACCCGTCAGGAAGTTCACACCACCTTGATTCTGCATTTCATTCTCCAACGGAGCGGCATCCAGCCAGGAAACAGGCGGGAAGGGCTGGCAGTGACCGTCACACCCTCCCTTTTGGGCACAGAAAGTGCAGGGCAGGTTTCTTCCCCTTTTGTTTTAGGACAACTCGTGTGATTTGTCAAGGATCCTATGCATGACAAACCGGGCTGAGGTCCTCTCCCCTTTCCTCCTCGCCTCCTGGCACCCACGATGTTGTTCCTTCTGCAGAGGCACAGGGGAGGCAGCGACACAGAAGCTTAATTTCCAGAATTCATCTATCCTTTGCACAAAGCAGCTTGTGCCTCTTCATTCTCTGCCATAACTTCCCTGGATGCACAGCAGATCCTCACCCTGGACAATGAATCCCTTCAGGGATCGAAGGTCTGAGCATTTGCAGCACAAAAGAACTGACAAACAACATGACAGGAACCATGGAGGATTCAAGAACCATTTCCTGCCCACTTAACATTTGATAGGATGTGGTATTTCCTATGCTCCCCGAAGCTCAGAATATCACAGGGGGGTGAAAAGGCACCAAATTAATCTGCAATAATCAGGCAAGAAAGAGATAAAGAGATCTACCAGTTTAGAATGAACCAAACTAATGAAATATTAAAATTAAAAAATGAAATAATGAAATAGATACAATACATACAAAACTGTATCAAGCTCCCGGGATGACATCACCGACAGGCACTGGGGAAGTCCCAGACTGGACTCAACAATGAATGGGAACCGGATTCCAGCTCTGGAGTCAGGAACACACTAATCGGGATCAAAGGCAGAAGAACAGACGGTTCTCTTTGGATGTCAGCCACTGAAGAGAGGGGACTGACCCTTTGATCCCTCAGTTTTTATACTAAGTGTCGGGCAGATGGGATGGAGTACTCCTGTTGGTCAGGTTTGGGTCACCTGTTCTGTCTGCTCCTCCCCACAGGTGGGACCCCTCTGTGCTTTTTCCATTTCCAACCCTTCAACGGGGCAGATGAAATTAGCAGACCTTGGTTGTTATAGCAATAAGTATAAGCAAGAGCCTCTCTGTGTACTGTTCCTTGACATGAAGTACAAACATTGGTCTTATCACTCTGAGAACAAGCAGTTTTCTCCACAATACGCTGTTAATCTCAGAATTAGAAGAGGCCTAGCTAAGATGTAAAATTACCGAACAGAAAGTTAGTTCTGTGTTACCTCAAACCTGAACAGACCACTATAAACAAACACAAAGCAAAGTAAGCCTTATATTGAAATATGCATAGAAGTGGTTTAACTAGTACATGTATAGTTACATGTATAAAAAGAACTGCTCGCTGCATAGGCCTATTGCTTAATGCACATATCAGGTTAAGATATATGGTGTATGTCAATGCAAAATGACAGCATTTCTTGGAAATCTATACTGGTACTAAACCCTTCTCCTACTAGGGGTCAATAAGATTCTTGCGAGGTTTTTCTATTCTGTTAGCACTCCAAAGGAGGTCTAAAAGTAAAAGTAGAAAAGCATTGTGGGTTGTGAATCACTAATGGCTCGAAGCCTTCTGTGTTTTATAAGACCTTTGCCCCTTAGGTTGAGGGAGGACAAAGTATTCTTTTTGTAGATAGTTTGCAGCAGGCAGTCAGAAACCACACTGAAGATGGAGCCCAGACTGAGTTTAGAAAATTCAGGTTTAAGGGACAAATGTTTTATAATTCTGCACACTTGACATATGTCACAAACATATATATACACACATTCCCACAAATGTGCACATGTACACACACACACTCTACTATGTTTATGGTAACTTTTCAGATCCAATCTGGACTTTGTGAGACTTGTCATGGGATTTGATATACAGATGGAAAAATATGTAATAATCTACCCCTCCCTCTTTTTGGAAGATAAGAACGAGTTAATTATATCACTGCATAAAAAAACGGTAGTTTTGTTATATTTACTAGATGGTCTGCACCTGCAACTTTGTGATTAAAAGAGTGTAATGGGTACTGGCAGCCCTCTGCAGGATCCCATGAGAGAAGTTCTCACCTTCAGGCTTTTATCAGCTATAGTTGAAGTGTCCTGTCTTCAGTTAGAGCAAGAGATCTCCCCAAAATTCTGTTGCTTGTAATTAGCTTGAGAAAATACTGAGACAACGCCATCGTGGCTGTATCTTTTTGCCATGCTCTTGCTCTCAGGACAACAGAGAAGTTGCTGTGTTAATGCTGGAAGCTAGAGAGCCAGGCAGAATCCTGTACAGGGAGAAAGGGAGTTTGCCTGGGGGCTTCTGCTCTACCAGACAGTCAACATCTGCCAAATAACTATGCCTGTCATCCCTGACCCCTCAGGTCCAAAACTCATCATCTGTAGTAATATGAAGGCACCGAGCAGCTGGGTCACATACTAGTGGTGTTCAGATTTTTAATACAGAGCAGCTAGCACCTAATACTTGGTCCAAAACATGAGAGATTTTTGTGGGGGCTGTTACTTGGCACTTTGGGTTTTGTTTCATTCATTATGCAATTACATCTCAGACTAGAGATGCTTTGAACTGACAGTTCCCTACTTCTGAACAGTCAGTTGGAACAGCTTCTGTGTATCTGTGACAGGACTGGGTCTGTTGTGCTGCCTACATGCAAGAAACAACTCTCTTTCCTTGCTGAAGACTTCTTCTTCAGATCTGCATGGCTTTTAAAAATTATTTTGTTTTATTCTAATTGATTATACGTCTGCTTGGAGACATATAGTTTTGCCTGGAGTCCTATGTGCCTGTATCTACACTAGCAAATAATTTCATGAGGTAGGAGTGGACCAGCGGTGCTGTTCCTTTTATATCTACATTATATATCCTTTTGGGTTTTCACTTCAGCCTAGAATGGGTACAGACAGCCATACTGCAAGTGATTCAAATCCACGTGAAGATCCAATGGAAGCTTTGCCTTCCCAGCAGGAGTATGAGCATGTCTGGTACACACTTCTGTAGCTTCTGGTTGAGATTCCTTTAAGAAAAATCTTTGCATGCTGCAAGCCAAGCCGATGCATGGAAATGGAGACAAGTTGGGTCAGAACTGCGCTGCATCGCTGAACCAAAATGCTCATGTAGGTGTGGCCTCTGGGAACTAATTCTGCCTTTCTGATCCTATTGCTTTAAACTTCCCATAGCCACTTCAGGAACTCTGCATCAAAGGCAGAGGAAAAGTTGTTGTTAAAGAGCTCATAAGCTGTATGAAAATAACTTCATTTTCAAACAGCCAAGATTCTAAACAGGCAGATTTCTAAATGTATCTTATTAAAAGCAGGTTGTGTTCAAAGGAGGAGGAAGGTTAGGGGGTTAGTCAGTATGAAAGAATAGCAACACTATGATAATTATCCATCCAATTACTACCATACATTGGAAAGTACATGCTTTTTCACTTCAAGCAGAACTTTGCCAAAAGCCAAAACAGAGCACAGCCTAGAATAAAATGAGCTTTTGTTAGAAACAAAATGGTTTCTAACACTAGCAACTGTACTCTTTCTATACTAACTATAGCACCTGCACTCTCAGATAATACGGTGCTGCAATGCTCCAAGTGATCGGAGGTTTAGATACCATTAAAGTAACAGACATGATGAAGTGTAATTGAAAATAGGCAATGCCTTGAGAGGGAACCTTGTTCTTAACCTCATAGCATCCTCTACATTTGCACTGTACTGCAGGGTTTACACTTTGCCTTAAACAAAGCAAATTGCAGATTGCTCAACAAAAGGAATATGGCTATAAAGAGAAGGTGGTAAGCTGTGGTATAAAATCCATGAAGTTTTATTCTTTATCTAAATTCCAACAGAGAAATCTTCAACTGAAAGAGGTGAGAGGTGCTTTTAATTACTATTTTATTTCTTCCTACAAATTTTTAGTTGTAGCTCCAGACTGTAAACACAAAGCTGAACTTCAAATTCTTGGAAGTTTAGTCTTGATTCAGGTACACAAAGCATTATACGAACGAAAGTTATACAAACAAGCATAGCAGAGAACTACAGGTAAAATTCTGCTATCTTCTGCTGTATACTAACACTGATTTTTATTTATTTATTTAAAGACATATCAGTCAACACTAAATGAAAGTTCAATCTCTGTCTATTTTTCCTGTCTCGACTATGGAAGACTTAAATATCTGTATAGACTTAAATATAATGTAAAGGGAAAACTTACTTGTCTGTGCAGTATTAGATTTGAATCCCAGAACTGTAATATTGTCATATTCAATGTAAGTTTGCTCCAAAATTTGTCATTGTAATGTCTGATTGGGTGATTTTATGCCATCAGAAACCTTTAGTCAGAACTTAGCCTGTTTATTTTTCTAAAAGTGCTTCTCTTCTTACCATCTTCCATTATCAAAATATTTTTTAAAAAACAAATCAAAGCAATATGCTGATTTGCTGTTTTGTCACTTACCTATTTAGTAGGGAACTGGAAACTGTGGGTTTCCCATCAAAAGCTTCCGGAGGCTTTTCTTTGCCTTGATCCTCCTTTCCAGAAGGGCCACGTGAAGTTAAGGACTCCAAGTCTTTTTCTGGCTCGTCTCGTTGATCAGTTTCTATCTGAATTAAAGGCACTTCCCTGTGCTGACCTGCAGGCAGGCATCCGGGGATCTTCATGTGCTCTTTTTTGACATCCAAATTTACTCCATCCCTTTTGCGTTTTGATTGAATCCAAGTTGTGCTTTGGGGATGTTGGCTTTCCAGCACGTGTTCTCGGCTTGCATAATCAAAGGAATCCTGCTGGACAACAATTACATTTTTACCACTTTCAACAATATTTGCAGCCAGTCTGTTTGCATATTGTTCCACGTGTGGTGGGGAATCATTGTGAAACTGGTCTGCCTCTTCAGCCTCTGCCTCATCTGCTATGATCTTGTTCTTGCGCATTAGAGACTCAATAGAACTTGCCCATGTCTCATGAATCAACATATCTGTTATCTGGTCAGTCTTGCATCTTTGGTACAGGCATGAGTCAGACTTGCAGAGACCTGAAGAAGCCACGGTACTGACTGGATGTATGCTTAAGGAATCTTGGTGGTGGTGGGCAAATCCATCTAATGAATTCGCCTTAACTGGGACATTAACTGTTAGCCTAGAGCCTGATAATCTGCTGTCAGGTACTGAAGATTGCCTAAAGCAAAAAGGTGATCGTAGAGAGGGTGATAGCAAACTGCTGGACCAGTCCTTTGAATTCCGAGGGGAAGATGCATTATCCTTATTTTCCTTTTCTATTTCTCTTAGCATATACCTATAAAATTCTTCTGTTATGCTTTCTGTGCTGGACTGTTTGGATGGGCAACTTGGTCTTACATTAAGATGACCATTTTTCTTGGCTACCTGTTGTAAAGCAGAAGTTAAGATGATGTTTGCATTTTTTCCTGCATAGTAATCCAGTAATAAATCAAAACCTCTTCCTTCATTTTCCATCTGGTTCACCATAAATCTTGAAAATTCATCTGTAATGCTTTCACAGCTAGACTGCTTTGAGACAGAACTTGTCTGGCTTATAGGCTGACCAAGGGCATTTACTAGACCTAGGGTATTGAAAGAGGCTTTGGAATCTGAGTCCTCCTCCGGTATGCTCTCACAGCTTGAGGCCTTGGCTCGGCTCCATCTTTCACAGTGCAGCCTGTTCCTGGGGTGGTTTGGACCTTGCCAGATGCTATCAACCATGGAGAGTTCGGTGAGGTTCATGATCTTAGCAGCCACTTCATTTGCAAAGATATTGACTGAATCTGGTGTGTCCTCAAGGTTTATAGATTCATCTACTACTCGATTCATCAATTTTTCCTTTAGCTCAGGATGCTCATCTGTTTTTCTTTTAATCTCACTAAGTCTAGGTGCCCTGTGCTTCCGAACAACTGAGCCATTTGCATGGGTTTCCTTCTTCCTTTTCATGGTTCTGCATGATAAACTCTGGGTCACCAGATACTCACTGCCTCTCTTCCATGCACAGAACCATGGTTGCTTTCCATTTGAATTTTCAAGACAAATGGCAGCTATTTCTGTTGCCATAGAGACAACTGTTTCTGCCAATTCTTCTGCAAAATCTGTTATACAGTATTTGTCCCTTGAATGTTTCACCTGTAGCACAGGCTGAGAAGGATGCAAGACATGATTTCCGAATAAAGACAAGCTAACCTGAACATCATTACTTAGCGAAGCATCACACTTACGCTTGCCCTGGTTTTCCGCATTTATGGTGGCACTGGAAGACAGCTGCTCTTGAACACCATGCCTGCATTCATTGCTTCCAAAATTATTTTCTCTGTCTGAAAATGATCTGTTGTCTTTCTTCTTCTGATGATTGTTACTCTGATTTGGGGATTTGTAACAGTCTCTTGTGGTTCTTTTCAGGTATCTTTTCTTGGGAGATGTTTTTGCAACAATTGCATTATGCCCTGTAGCTCTACTTGTTGATTCTGAATTCAGTGTGGCACCTTCCTTGCTATTTACATCTTTCATATCACTTTTACTAGTGTTTGTGACACTTCCAAGATCTTTGATAACGCTATTGCTGTAGGATGTACCAAATGGCTTAACAGCAGAGTGATCAAAGGAGCTGGGTGAAGTTTCACGTGCAATTGCTTGTGTTGACCATCCTTCTGCTTTTGTTACTTTCTCTGCTTTTGTGCTGTCAGAAAAGAGAGGAGAACACTCTTCAACTTGTCTTAAGTCGTTCATCTTCTTGCAAGTGAAATATATTACATTAAAAAGCAACTTGTTTGCAGTCTCCATGAAAATATCTTGTGCACTTGAGCCGTTTTCTGAACGGGAGTATAGCTGTTTCTTCTTCCTAACCTCTTCAATAGAATGTCGTAGAATAATATTGGATAAGTTTTGTGCAAGTTCATCCCTGATTACTTCATCAGTGTGTGGAATCCGTGGCCTTGTTGCTGTTTCAATAATTTTTCCATTTATGGATTCCATAAAATGCCCTACATTTTTGTATTTGTTGGGTTTTGTCAAAATTACTGATGCCTCTTTGAGAAGCGTCTCTGCGATGCTATCATTTAGCTTCTCCATGCTGCTTCCTATAGCTATGCTACAATGAAGAGTAATGGCTGCAGAAGTCTGAGCAGCAGACAGAAGTCCACTTGAAGTTGCAGGGTACTTCTCTTCCTTTGTTTCCCCCAAACCACAGACAGCTACAGCGCTTGCTACTTGAGTCATGCCACACAGCGCAGATGGAAATGAATATTCTGTGCTGGTACAGTCATCAAGTGGCTGTGAAGATGCTGTGTGTAGCTCTTCATTATCAGTCATGCCAATTCTAGAGTCTGTGGTTTCTTGATCCCGTTTGAATTTTTCTGCAGCTTGGGGGCTGGAAATGGTTCCAATAACAGTGGCTGCACAAGCCAGAGCCACTTCCAGTGCACTCTGGCCATGTCCATTTGAATGTTCTTCCTCAAAGTAATCTGAAACTTCAGCAGAACTTTCTGATTCAGTCCAGTGGCACAGGTTGGGGAAGGCAGACCCTGGCCAGTCAGATACATTCTCAGAACTGTCTGGACTTTGCACTATGACAATCTTTGGAAGTTCATTCCATGATCGGGAAGCAGATACATCTTCTGACTTACAAGAGCTTCCTACCGAGATGCTGACTGCAGCCTCCTCACTGAAAGTGGGTTGAGACTGTGACAGTCTAATGAATGCATCTTGCAGAACAGTTTCTGCTAAATTTGTGGCATACTGACCTGTAGTCGCCTGTTCATTTTGAGAAGGAGGATCAATTTTCCCGATACCTGCACAATCCTCTCCATCTGTCTTACTGTCATGTTTTGCTGTTGGGTCATTCAGAGGCCCCAGCTCCTCTTTAGCCATTTTGGTTAAAGATACATCTGCTAACACGTGTGCTGAGGAGGAATTTTCAACCTCACTAGTCAAATTAGCAGTACTAAAAGATGAAGTACCTCTTCCAGCTAATTCCTTCTGCCACAGTATTTCCTGGTCTGCCTTATCTTCATGTTGTGAGGTGTCAGCTTTAGCCACAACATTCACAGTTTCAGAGACTCCAGTAGCTGCATTATCTGTATTAATGCAGTTCTCTTCAAGAATGAATGGCAACCTGGCTTTTTTGTAGTGGAGATTTTCAGATCCCTTTCCTTTATTTTTTTTGACATCTGAAGATGATTCAGAAACACTTATTTTTTCATGACCTATTAAAAGAAAAAAAATAAATTAGTTTTTGCAGAGTAGCCCATTACTTTAAAAAGAAGATGGCTGCACAACTGTGTAACACATTACTGCTCTGTAAAACTACTGCACAACCTTGAATTCTTGTCTTTGAACAATGGTTTAAAAACACAAATGGCTCTCCATTTTCTAAACTACAAATAAATGTATGCATTAATTAATGTCAAGTGCAATTTCTGTGAGCATTGCCATGGCTGGTTTGCAATTCAAACAATAGCAGAATTATGCTCAGTCCCATTGCTTTTACCA
>JAOXNG010000042.1:18750769-18765763 GCA_028566535.1 Scolopax minor | reverse complement strand
TCTCCTTTGTACTACCACCAGCACCCCTCAGACCACTTGGAGAAAAGGTGCACGTAGCACAGGGTCAGAAAAAAGCAGCCAACAATTACATGAGAGGATACTTTAACAAGACTGGAAGTGACCAAGGTTTGGGCTGCTGTCCTTCCTCTTTCCCTCTACTCTAGCTGTGTGTTTGTGCTGCTCCCTTGAGCTGGATCTCACCCATATACAACTGCGTATGTCTATGCATGTAGCCTACATTCTATGCACACCTGTATGGAGTATTCCAGTGTGAGGATTTATGTTGTTACAGAGTGGGAGTACTTGCAAGGGAAAAGTTGCTGGACTTCAAGAATGTTTCAAGTCTTTACACCCTGTATTGAAACTGTTCTCACCCATCCGCTTTAGAGACCTGACCCATTACCCCTCACACAGAGTTATGCTGCTTGGGAAGGGAAGGATGTATTTTCCAAATCAGTGGTTCTCAAGGGCACTTCTTTGTCAGGCTGTAGAGTGTCAGGCTTTGAAGGGCTGCTTCCGGGCCTCTGTTTTGGGACAAGTCATGTGAAAAGGGTAAGGACATGATGGAGTCTGGGTTCATTTTGAAAGAAAATGTTTTTTCAGTGCAAATATCACTTCTAATGGCTTTTCAGACTGCTGCTGGGTTAGACTTTGAAAGTCCAGAGAAAGTTCAGTGCAACGATTTATGCATCTTGAGGTAAATGAATGTGAAATGTTTTGTAGGACTATGATACCATCTTATTTGTTGTTTGTTTTGTTCTGTATCCTGCTTTTACCTAAAAAGCTCTTTTCATTACAATTTACTAAAAGACAATTAAGATACATCTTTAGCAGCATGGTAATACTGCCTTAATCATGTTGATACTTACTGCACAGGCACTGAAAATTAAAACGCCAAATCTTAGGAAATGCTAAGAGGAATCCTAAATGACTTTTCTGTGTGCAAGATTAAGACTTTGCACTTTTGGAGAGTCCAATGCTAGAAGAAACTATATGTCATCTAATTAAGGAAGAAGTTAAATTTCTTAACTTTTATTTGCATAAGCCAACCATAAATATTCAGCACTAGTAATCAAATAATCTAGATCTTCAGAGGGAAAGTAGGGTCAAAGAATCTATAATTTTTTTTTGTTTGTTTTCAAATAAGGTTTGCTTAAAAGCATATCCAAAGCAGAGAACATTTGATGTAGGTCCAGAAAAAGATAGTTGGCAATAATGGTATATATATGAGACAAAGGCATACATATATTTATGTGAAACTACATTTATTTTATGAGGCCTCCCTGTGGGGTAATTAGAATGTCACATTGTGGATATTTTAATTACATTTATAAGTCACTATGTGATGATTATGTCATATGAATCCATATATTTAAATCTATTAGGTGGGTTTTGATTAAGTTCCCATTCAGTGGAAACAAACAAAACAAGACTTCCATAATTAAACTACCTTTAAAATTTTTACCATCTAATTATGATATTAGCATGAAACTATGTATTCTAATTTGCAGCAGTAAACTGCTGCTAAATAGTATCATTGTTAATTGAACTAGATTTAATTTCATGTTTAGCAAATACTTAAATATTCTCTGAGGAGGAAAAAAACAGTCATAACATCAGTGTCAAAGTTGTTCTTTAAGGATATTTAACATTTATAAGCAGGCAGCATGGAAAAATCAGATGGGGTCATCTGAAATAAGGAGGGTAGCACACTTTAGCCCAGGGATGTTTTAAAGAGAGGATGTTTTATTCCTATACAGAACTGAAAATAAACAGTGCTGTTACCTAGGATTTACCTTCACTGTCTCCCACTGGGCCATCACCTCAAGCACACAGAAATCTCTTTCAGCTGCCCCTTCCTGAGCAGCCTCTGTGGGAATTCTCCCTAGAAAGCCTTAATACTCTAAGACAGTTAACCCTGTCCCCCTGCACTCAATCCCAGTGTATCTAATCTGATTAAATATAAACACAAAGAATTGGAGAAAAATAGTATGTACAGAAAGTTGAAAAGGAAAGTTAGGACAAGACAATCTTTCAAGAACTGTTCACGTCATATTCACTCATTATACATATAATACTTCTATTCATAGAAAAACTTGGCAACACACTGCTAAGCATAAAAGTCAAGATCAGACACGGCATCTTGCTATTATTTCTCCCTATGATTCCTATTGTTTCTCCAGAAACGTGTGATTAAATATGGACACACTAGCATTTCTTCTATTATGGTGGGGTACCAGAATTTGAAATTATAATTTTCAGAGCTCAGTTCAGCAAATATGAAATACTGTTCCTCTAAAGTAATTTATTATTTTCATATCATAATGGCTACATTTTAATTAACAAGTTTGCAAATGAATGGACTATTAGATGTAGCAAAATGCCTGTTCCACTTAAAAAATAATTCTCTCTTTGAAAAAGTAGTCTTCTATAACTGAGTTAAATGTTTACTCTTTTAATAAATCAATGTTGGTATACTTGGTGAGCATATGTAGGACAGCCATGAGTCTATTTTCACTTGTACTAACTGTGCTAATCTGTAATGGAACATAATGAATATAACATGAAAACTATGTTCATATGGTCTTGTTGCATTTATAGTTACAGTAAGATTAGACCCCTTATAACTAAACATGACTCTTTGAAATGAAAACTGAACACTATAGCGAAATGTATTACCAGCTATCTCTGGGAAAAGCAACCATTAATGATATAGTATATTTGATATTTCTTTTTTTCCTTCTGAAAATCTAATGACAGCTTCCAAAGGCAGTTTGATTAACACATCTCTGGCACCATTGGCAACAGCAATTTATAAAATCTTCCATATGCAAGAGAAGATAAGAACATATTTTCTGCTAAGGGCAATCTGATTTCCTTGCTAATTGAGAAGCTGGGTAAACTATTCCATGTTCATATCCATCTTCCTTCCTCATTCCTGTAGCTTTTGCTTGTTTAGTGTCTGTCATTGGAAAGGACTTGGAATTAAATGCTATGCATATTCTGAGTATGACACTGAGCTGATGCTTAATCTTTGCACAGTGACTGAGTATTCACTGTTCCCTGGTTCACTCATGTTCTGTGCACAGCCAAATGCACCACTCAAGTATCTAAGGTGGGGAGTGAAAAAAAAATAGCACTCAGTAAATTAACCAGAAATATGAACAAATCTTCAGTTCTGCTCATAACAGTGTAGTAACTGTTTATGTTTATGTTATTTAATAGTAACTCAAAAACATAGCTTCCAGGGACAGATTAAGAACTAAGCTTCCAGCCACCAAATACCTTTTCTCTTGGTGTGAATAGTAATGTTCCAAAATAATATTTAACTTCTTAGCTTCTAAACTAATGCTGTCTTTATATGATAGTTTAATTTTACTCAATATATTATTGTACATTCCACTTCAAACTCATTAATACAAAACTCTTTCAATATAATCTCTTTTCTTCTATAATAATAACTGAAAATTGCAGAATCAACTAGGTACTAAAATTTTGCTTTGAAAATTGAGAAACATTTTGTGTCTGTAGAGTTGGCACTGTGTTCAGAAAGCCATAAAGGGAAAGCTGACTGTCCTATATGCACACCATGCAAGGAATAGACAATGGGAGAAGATGACTTGGCAGACCTTGCTTCAAAGCACATCCTAGTATTCCACCCATGTAAGAAAGGGGTCTGTCAGGGTCTTGTAGTTTAAGATGAAATTAGAACTGGGGAGGGGGGGAGTTCTGTATCCTTGTAGCCTCATAGAATACCTTTGCCCACCCTCTGCCTACAAGCACAACTACACGATCACACTATAGTAGCACAAGCTGTTTTCTTAGGAAACCGTCAGGTTTGTCTTTTCTTTCACAAAAAAAGGGATTAAAAGAATATTTCCACCTTGTTTGACTTTGCTAGGGAAAATTGTGGGCATTCAGCACGTGTGTGATGTGGGTTGTGACTTGCTCAAACCCCTTATCTCAGAATCTCCTTTTGGGGTTGTAATGAAAAGTTATTTCAGTATTTCTGCCTTTTCTCTCATATCTACAGAATGGTAAGAGTAATGCTTATCTTCCCTACAAGGTGTCTGACCAGGGTTAAATAAAAACTGATCTGTGCTTTCAAAAGGAAAATTGTGTATCAAGCTGCAATACTGGGTATTATAAGTCAAAGCTTTGTCTTGCTTTGTAAGACAAAGATAGTCTTGCTTTAACAAACTATCCTTTCTTGGTACTTCCATCTTATCAGAGATAGATATAATTTCCTGTAAGATTCAAAGAAACATGAAGAATAAAGTCAGAGCTCAACATATCAAAAAGCTAGTCATAATTAATTTTAATGTTATTTGGAGTAAAATTTCCTCTGGGAAAATAAGACTTTTTTTCTAGGATATGAACTACTAAACAATAAAACTAAGTGACTGTGGTCAATGTTTTTTGCATTAAAAACAATCTTTTCCTATATCAAACAACAAGGATACCCCTGATTACTTGCCTGATGACCCCACCCTGATTAAGAATGTATTTGGGATCCAGTTAAGGTGACAGCATTTCAGCTGCAATTGAACAATGTTTATATTTCCTAATATTGTTCCCCCTTTCATAAGCAGAGTGCTCAAAGAACAGCAAACTGCAGTCTGTCTAGTTTTGGGAGTCTATGAAATTAGTACCACTAAACATCACTCCTTAATATCCCCTTCCTTGTTTTATCCAGTGTCATCCAAAATACACATAGGAGTCTGTTTATTTTCTCACCTTATACCTTGTATGGTTGCTTCCTAGTGCACTCCGATTAGGTTGTGTATTTTGCTTACTCTGTCTTGTAGAAACTGATAGTCCAGAGGACAGCATGGCAGTGAATTGATCCCTATAATCTTTGACCATATTCCTAACTTTTAACTGCTACAATTAAGCTGTTGTATCACTCCTGTTGTTCTCAGCATGCTGCATCACCCCCAGGCAAGACAAAAAGACTCCAGTCATGGCCACCATGAGATGGAGATTCAGTTTCTTGACAGCGGGATTCAGGGTTCATCAGCTAAAGTTGAAATGTCTGTGTCCTTGAGGGAACAGTGGCAGATTCCATGTGAGCCCACAGCTGGTCTTTAGGTTATGTGCAGCGCAAGCAGTGCTGGAAACCTTTTTCCTGAGATAAAACTGCTCTTTTTTGTTAGCTCACTGGGGTCAGGGAGTAACAATCAAATGGGATTCTGAGTAAGGATCTGCTCTCCTGAGCATCATCAAATAAATTCATCAAATAAAAAACTATTACAATTACAGCAATGCATTTCTGTTCCGTTTCATGTAGATAGCATGTAAAGCAACGTAACAACTCCTATTTCTTCATATACACTCTTAACCAAAAGCTGTTATTAATTGCAGTATAATGCACAATAGTGAGACTTCAATTTAATTTCAAATGTAAAGTAATTATATTTGATTTCTTTAGCTTCTCTTCATCTAATATGGAGTTTTCTCTTTAATTGTATCTCTATGTCTTCAGGAACATTGAGCAGCCTTTTAAACATCTGCTGTTTCCAACCTGCCACTTAACAAGTTATGGTTTGGAATAATTTTCTCTTTGGCTTATTTTTCTCTCTTGTCAGTTGCAGACTGAATATAAAAAAATATGGAAGCCACAAAATCTGAGGGCCAAATGTGTAGATTACTCTGCACTAATCTTTTTTAATGTGCTCTGTATTGAAATCTGCATGCATTTTTGATTTGTATGTTTTCTTTTAACAGAAAGTTGAAAATTGCAGAAACTATAGACAGATTGCTATAATTTCAGTGTCAGTTAGTCATTGACTTTTTTAAATTTAACATGTGCTATGGTTGGCCCCACACCCTACCCAGATAATTCTCAATAGTCTTTTCCCCAGAGGAGATTACAGTGAGTACTTACTGAGGCACAGTTGCTTTCTGACTTGTCTTCCAGAAAGCCAATTTGGCATGGTGTCCTCTGATTCTGCAGCCAGTAGTCTGTTGATTCTAGCAGGCTGTTACTGCAGAGAATCTGTTAAAATAGTTAAAAATAGTTAAAATAATTTTTAAAATTACTCATTTCTACTGTGTTTTGGGAGCCTGAACTCTATGGTTGTTCAACTCAAATGAACTCAAATGAAATCTTGCCTACAAAATTTTTGGGGCACAAGACTAGGACCACTGTTCCTTTTGGACCTGTCCAGTTAAGATACCTTAAATAAAGTGTTTTATAAAGTATTAGCCTGTTATCTTTCAGATCTGAAAGTCCTTTGAGAAACTTGAAGGAGATGCCTAAATCCAACATTTTTATTGGAAAATTTTGCTAGGAGTTTTGTTCAGTATTAAAGTGATAAACATTGATGGGGAAAATAATTATTTAATTATTCCAGAGTGGACAAACTTGCAGCCTTTATGATATACTGTATCTCTCTCCACGATAAAATCAGTACTATTCATTCTGCCAGCAGGCTCATTCCTGGGACTGCCCAGGCTACAAGCTCTTGCTTCTTAAACATTTTTTTTCTGCTTGCTGAGAAGCTGAAGTACTTAAGACCTGCTGTAATAACTACTGAGCTCAGTCAGTACCCTGAGACCAAAACTTTATGTCTTATCTCAGTGTTGACTCAGTCCTACAGCTTATGCCACCAGCTTTGCTCAAACAAAACCAAAATGAGGCTACAGATAACTATATATCTGTATAAAGAGGTGAAGCAAGTCTGATGCTTAGATTGAATTGAATTCCATACTTTCTGCCTCTGTACTAATAGTTTTCCATGAAAAAGAGGGACCCTTAGTATTTTTAAAACAACTAGATAACAGCAGAAAAAGAATAGCTGCAACAATGATAATACTTATGAGTATTTCATATGGTTCATTGTCTTCCCCAGGCAACAGTCAAGAAACATATTTGTGTACATTTTCTTTGTACTTCTAGCAATGCTTGCATTACATGAAATAAGCTGTACTTTAGCTCTTTAGCCTTTTATTTTAATAATGATATTTTAAAACATAAATTTGTTGCCCTATCTGAAAAGAAACCTATGCATGGTACTTTCCTTTATCTTACTGCATGTTTTTCATTGACACATCTTTGTCCTAATTAAGGAACGCTTGATCCGTAAGCCTACATCTCTTCTTTAGAAAGAGAAGTGAGAAGAAATTGTGAGGCCTCTTCATTTACCAGGGAAGGTGTGGACTGTGGAAAGCTGATCTGGACAGTTGACACAATCCAGAAGTAAGCTTATTCCCACCCACAGACTAACACCCACTCTAATTTTTTGGGTTTTTTGGCAGAAAGCCAGCTAGAGAGCTAATACTGCACTCTCTGGATTATTCTATATTGATTTCTGAATAAAAGTCAGCAGAAGATGGATGAGGAGGTAATAGGGAACACCACAGTCCAAAAATTTGGCCTGATTCAGTACCCTTCTTTCGTGTCCTCCACAAAGGCTTTGTACCTCTGTATTGGATGTTTCTCAGTATTCCAGCCTTGCTATGGGATTTCTTCCAAGAAACTTCTGAATGTAAATTTAGGGTTCACAAAATGCTCAGAAAAAGCACTATGCCCAAATACTTTGTTCTGAGAATGACAAAAGCTCATGACTGCTTCACATCAACACCAGTCTCTTCTTGGGGGCTGCTAGCTAATTTGTTTACCGGTTTAATGACTCTGCACTTAATTATTTTTATAACCTCCTGCCTCAGTGCAAAAAGATTCCTGCCACCATAACTAACTCTGAGACTAGATGGGGAAAATAATATATTTAATATCCCAAAGAAACAATTTCCTGTTAGTCTAACAAACTGTTGTGTTCTTTTTTCTTTAAGAAATATTTTCAAATGTGAAAATGCTGAACCATTGTAAACCGGTTGACAAAATCTAGAATCAAGCATTTTTTTCCCTTTTCCAAAAATTACCATGTTCTGAGGCTTTTATGAAGAGATAAAGAATTGAACACACACATTTATGTACACACATACATACCTACATATTTATGTGTGATTTCATATTTCATCCGATTCTAGATCTTCTCATCCTCAAGGATTGCAGTTCTAATTACTTGTTAAGACATAATTTTGCATACATAGGAAACAGTTCTCTTTAGCTCAAGCAGCTTTTACTGTAACAAGCAGTCTTGTTTCATTTCCTTAAAAATCATGGTGAATTTGTCTTCAGCCTTAATGACTTTAGATCTTTCTTTCCCAGGTCTCAGACAGTTTCTGAGAAACTTGAATAAGCAGAAAATTATCATGTAGAAACAAGCTTCAGAAATCCTTGGTACTACTCTTCTCTATAAAGAATGGTGTGCATGCCCAACATTTCAGATGAGCTAAATCATAGTGGAGGTATATTGTAGATGATAAACCCATGAAATGAGTGAGCAGTCTAAATTTCACCTAGTTTTCCTCCTGTGGGACCCTTGATATCTCTTTCTTTCTTCCAAAGGATGAGGATGTTTTTATCAGGAAACAAATACTGGTAAAGCACCAATAGAAGAAATAACTCTTCTAAACAAATGTTTCAGTTAGTCAGGTCATAGTTGCCAAGCTTGTGTCTCTCCAGGATGGTTTATAAGTTGCAAGGCTTGATAGTACATTTAATTTTTGTATGCAGCTTCTCATAACAGACTTTGGAGTCAAGGGTAGAAATTATTACATGGAAGTTTTGGACAGCATGTGACTTTTTGGCCATGACAAGGAAATGTAGGATCCTATTAGTAGGATGATGTTTTCCCTGGGCAAGACTCGGCTCTCATGTGTGCATAAGTAGTTCTGAATATGCACAGGAGAATGCAGCCAGAAATATGAAGAAGGGTTCAATAGGCATAACATTTTTACTCCTAGAAGTTGCAGAAAATAATTGGCAGCAATTTGAAGACATGGGTGAGAAAAACAAAACCAGGTATACTTGGGTTCATGCAGCAGAAGCTGGCTGAGGCCAGCAATCTAAGCAATAAAGATTGGGCCAAAGTCATCTGGAAAGCCTCTGGAAATTACTCAGAAAAGACAGTGCTGTAGGATAGGAAGGCATGTAGGAACATGCAGGAGAGGCCTCCTTGCATATGGCCTGGTTTTACACATATCTCAATGGTGTTCAGGAGACAGAAGGTGACATTTGAGTAAGCAGTGGCAGGAATGAGGGCTAAACTTGATGAGTTTAAACACTGCCTTTATGAAATACAAGTTTCTGCATTAGAATCTTTATAGATGTGTTATTGCTCAGAACCTTCCAATTAGTGCTTCTTTGGAGGAAGCGTAACTTGGGCCACTTCACAATGCTGATTACAGCAGTGTTACACAAGCCCACTATGCAAAAATGCATATATAAAAGCCATGTGAACTTTTGGGCCTATTTCTTGGTAACAGACAGCAATATTATCGTGATCAAAGGCATAAAGTACAGTAAGAGCTAATGCAATACTTTTTACAGCATCTCAAAGTTGCAAGACAATTTTTCCTGTTAACTGGGTACACATGTTCACATAAAATGGGAGTTTGCATATATATTATAACTTGCTGTGAAATTCATGCTTTTAAAGAAATGTATTGAAGTCCTTGTAGTATAGTAATGTACGGCTGTGACAATAAAAAGTGTATAAGCTTGAAGGAGGTGGCCTAAATTAACAGGGCTGATTGATTAATCAAATGCATTGTGAGAACAGGTATTCCTCAGAGACGTAACTCTACCAGTACATTCTGATTGATGTTTTTGCAGTTAAGCATATTTTCAAAATATACTGAGCTGGTCTGTACCAAAGGATAAGAAACTTAAACATGTACTACTTCAGCTGCCAGTCAGCATCTTTCCTTTATATGGCCTGCACTTTTAAGGCAAACAGTATAACTTGTGAAAATTTCCTCTTCCTATCTTGTAATTCTCTTCATTCTTAAGTAATTAAGACAAGTTCTGGGCCAAACCCACTGACATGCGTTGGTGGCAATTTTGCTGAATTCAGTGAGGTTGCTTACTATTTGTAATGTTACCATTTAGAGCAGAACTCGATTCATTGACCATACTTACGTGTAACAGCTGCACACACTATACTGCTGTATATCTGGTTCAGAGCAGGATCATCACACTCAGGAATAATTCAGGATGAATTTGCATCATGCACTAAATGTGAAATCAGCAGTAATTCATGGTTCTAAAAAAAAGTTTTCCACTTTCATCTAGAGACTCAGCCGTCAGCATTACTCAGGGTGTTGTGAATCAATGAACAAAATCAGCCTCTAGCAGAGTGGGGATTAGAAAAGTCACTCTTTCCCAGAGGAAAATATTGTATACAAGTTTAGTGTAACAGCTTCCTGCTCCTTGATTTAGATCATAAGACATTTAAATACAGTAAATATCTGTAACTGAGACAATATTAAAAAGGCTCTGCTCCACAAATGAAACATCTGCGTCTTCATGGCTGATCATCTTAATTGCTTTGCTTAATCACTACTCATGGAAAAAGATAGGAAAGTGGGACATACAGAATAAAATGAGATATCAAAGGGCACATCTTCTGCATTTGTTCAGATTCTTCTGTGCAGTAACAGGCCACATCTCATATGTTTCCTGACAGGAGCCATTCATGCCAAATATAATTACTCTGACCCGAGAGTCAAAAGTTTAAACCGTTCCTTAGCAGCAGGAACCCATAGTACTTCACCACTAAATACACATCTAACTTAAAAATCTCTCTAACTGAAAGAGGCTAACAGAGAAGGTGATGGCTTATTTGCCTATTTTTGGTGATTCTTTATCCTTTTCTACATAAAAAAATAAATAATGGTAACACATTCTGTGACAATGTTGTAAAGAAGCCCAAAATATCCTGCTGTTTGTTAGAAGTGTTGGCAGAAGTGATTCACTTCTTCTAGTGTGCTGACAGTCATAAAATCAACTTGTGTTACAATGAAAAGTTCAAATGTAAGGGATCCGACCGGTGAAGCATCTCTAAATCATGTGGTAAAGGCTAGCCTTCAAAAGAAAGAGGTGCTTCTGAAAGTGACCAAGCTGGGAGCATGTGTAAACGCAGTGTTGCCACTTCTCAGTGCTCTGCCATTTCCTTCAGTCTTGCATAAACCAGACAATTCTGAGATTAAATTAAAATGTAAGATGTTCTCTCACAAAATTGATTTTCTGCCTACATGAAGATTCCAATCAGCAGCATTTTTTAAAAAATCAGGAATTCTTTTGCAAACAAGAAAAACATTTGATCAAGTGAAATATTGATAATTTGTTTTTTAGCCATTTGGGATGAGCTGGAGAAGCCCAGTCCCAGCGTATATGTCAGACTGTTTAATTATCTTTTTTTATCCATGGTTTTCTATTTAACAAAATTTTTATAGACAGATAATATTCAGCTGCCCATACCCACAGTGATTTTCAGGATGCAGAAAAGAAATCTTTGTCTTCCATGTGTTTTATCTTTATATATATATATATATACATATAAAAATATATATCGTTGTTATTTTGAAAAAGAAAACCCCCAAATGAAAGTATTATTAGTAGTAGTGGAAGGAAAAGAAAGAAAGAAAAAAAGTAAGAATTATGGGAAAGCTGAATGAACTGTTAAGTTTTATAGCATTTCTGTGTTAGAACAAAGGTGTTCCTGTCAGCTTTAGAATTATGCCTGTGGGAGACAGCAGTTATTGCAAAGTGAGAGATGAAAGATGGCCTGCCCTCCTCAATAGGTCTTTGGTAGTGCCCCCTTCCCCTGAACCATACTGCCATAATCTGGCCCTGGGGAGGAGAAATAAAAGGACACATCCATGGTCTTCACTTGTGTATTCCCAGTTGCACTGAAATTGCCTGCATTCATAAAGTAATGTCAGTCATATCTGATTCCTAATGATGTACATACACACATAGGCATGCACACACCCCCCATTCTCTAAAATAAATGACTACATGTAACCCCATTTTGAGGCAACAGAAACATCAATGGTCAAATCTATACTACCTCCTGGATTGCTGAAACTCTTCCAGTCAAATAGTACAACAGGAAGGCAGAAAAGCTGTTTCATAAAGGATCCTCCATTATATTGACCCGAGAGAAGCAAAGCTCCAGACCTTTAGGCTGGGTCCCAGAAACTCGCTGCCTATTAGATAGACATCCTGAAGGTATTCATACTATGCACGGTTTTAATTTCATATTGTCAGATAACAAGGCAAAAATAGAAATGCTCAGGGGGAATTTATCTTCCATGTATGAATAACATATTTTGAAACCAGACAAGTATACACCAGGCAGACAAAATTGCAAGATACTATAACAGCACCCAGAATTTATTTTTCTGTCTCAGACCTTTTCTCTTTTAGGTGTCAGTCAAGTGTTCTATTCCCTGATAAGGACAAAAGCTAAAAAGCAAAGTTATAACCTGAGATATATCTGGCTTTAAATATAACATAAACTTAGAATTTACCTTCTTACATGCTGTGACAGAGCTTCCCAAACTGCTTGCCGAACTGTCTGTGCTGCTGCCTTGGTGTTCTGGGACTTCATGCATCAGTGGAGGTTCAAAGTTGCTGAAGAACAAAAAAGAAACAAAACCCCCAAAAACCTTTCCAGTGACTCAGCTACATAGATAACTTACATGATAACAAAATACATTTCAGTAGAGGAATGTGACTTAGATCACAAGAAGCTATCTATACTCTCCTTGCTGATGTTACAAGTCAATTTACTATCTGAATATTCCCTTTTTGGAAGACCCTCCCGAGGTACATACTTTGGATATAAAAGAGTAGACCAATGTGTTTTGAAGATTAGAGGGTAGCATATAGCTACCTATAATCATATCCCTCTGTCTTGAATGCACCATAAAAAGTGGCGCTAGTTTGTTTTCATAAGCAGGCAGCTTGGAGCAGCAAATGAAATACTTGCTGCATGAATTCTGCTTGGTAGGCAAAAGAAACATTTGCTGCATTTTTTACCTGCCTGAATAAAAGTGAAGTTTGCGTTAAAAAACGCAAACAACAAAACAGGAGTGGTTGAATTCTGAAATCTAGATGGAATAGCTTGATACAGTGGAGGTTTAGAGCAAAGGTAAGTCATTCACATGCTATGTTTTGTCTGAGTACACAACAAAACTACATTTACTTTGTAACTGTGCAGATATGAACTATAAAACCATAAAAGCAAGCTCTCCCTGCCAAGTCATTTGTATGCACAGCTGGTATGCACCCCCCACTCACACTTCTCTTTTGGAAAATAGTTCAGGCCAGTCTTGTAAGATCTTCCTCTGTATAATAATCAAATTGTCACAAGTTTAGTGAAGCTTCTTTCTCTGGACATGATGTGATTGCTATTAAAGACCATGCAGTGCTAAGGGGCTTTTTCTCTAGAAATGTATTAGGGAAAGAGTATCCTACACAATCAAGTTCTGCTTCCCAAACTGCGTCTCTAGGATGCTTTTAAGAAGATGCGAAACACATTGTGATAGACCATAACAAGCAACAATCTTTCATCAGATCCAACAGGATAACAGGCCATGTGCAATTTCTCAGTATGCTCAACTGAAAACTGAAATGCAATTTCGTTAAATCACTTTCACTGGAGCTTAAGCCAATAAGTTAAGAGGAGGCTACTTTACTTTTTGCCCAAATCCACAGTCAAACATCACTAAAGCCACTTTTTTCTCAAAGATTAACGTATGTATATTTCACCTGATACTGCTAAGGACCAGCTATGAATTTATCCCCTCCCATCAATCACTAACTTTGTCAAAAGGACTTTGCTAATGTGTGTGGTCCTATTCTATAATTATTTTTTTAAAAGTATCCATATGTGCAAGAATTAGAAGACTGAATGAAAATGAAAATATAAAACTAACTTAGCACTTACTAATTGCTAACTGGGGGAAGCTCCATGAAATGCATGGGAGGATTGAATACAGATGCACAAGTGAGACTGGTAGGTTAACTGACTTCACTGGCTTCCAAAGTGTGATACTACTGAATGCTTTCTAAGATACCAGCATCATTTGTACCTAGAAGGGAAGCTTTTGTCTGTTTACAAAATTCTGCTCCATTGCTCAGATTATATAGATAAACACTTAACATTTTTGGGCAGTGATTTCTCTGGTATCTGGCAAAGCAAAATAGCATTTCATAGGCCTTACCGAGTTCTTTAACAGAATGAGGGACATTAAACATATGAAGTCATTCTGGTTTTATATCTTCATCAAAAATAAGAACCTCATATTCAGATGATCAAATATTGTACAAGTACCCTCCTTGGTAAGTCCACATTTAGATGCTGCCTCTTTACTCCCCACAGAAGCTGTGCACTGCCTCTTTTTATAAGATGCATCAGTTCTGCAATCTAATGGTAAATTACAAATCACATCTGACCTGCAGGTTGAAGTACAAGGCCCATTGTTTTCTCCTGCTCTTCACTGAGAGGAAGACTGAGTGGCTTTGCCACTGCTTTGCCCTACAGGGAGTTGATATGCTGATGACTACTTGCTTTCAGTTACATGGTGTGCAGGGAACTGAACTTCTAGTGCATTAAGTGTTGCTGAGTCTAAAAGCAACAGAGGATAGTGTGGCCACTGAAGGCCTTTTTGGACCTTAATTAAATGGTACAAATGGAACGGTACATAGGTGGAAAATATAGCTGGGGAGTCATGTTCTGGAGTGTTAACAAATTTGTGATATCTCTGGATGATACTCCAGTAAAAGGTAATATATTACATGTTCCATACAGAAATGAAGCTGTCTTCCTAGTCATGTAGAAAGCCAAAAGATCTGTAAAATCTTCTTAATCCTTTAAAATGTGTTCTTTCCAAAAGAAAACCACTTTTCATTTGTGAATATGCAAAAGCTTGTTAAAAGTAAAGCATGAGTGAAATAAATGTAGAATACCATTAAATGTTTTGAATGAGAAAAGGCTCCATCTCAGACTGAAGTTCAGACAAGAAACAGCAAATGCCTTTGGTATTACTGTAATCTGGTAAAGATAAATTCTCTTGCCAATTACTCCAGTTCTGAGAGCTGCATTTCATGTCCTTCTGGTTACTCAGATGGTACTC
>JAOXNG010000042.1:18738044-18750669 GCA_028566535.1 Scolopax minor | reverse complement strand
ACTGGGAACTGCACCCATTGTAGATACACATCTGAGTGTGCAGAGCAAGAAAATCACACCTGAGAACATGCCTTCTGTTCTTCAAAACCAATCTGCTCCCCTCAACAATTCCTGTAAGATAATCTTATAATCTTTTAAAAATTTTCAGGAACAATAAAGGACTTCTTTTGCTTGTGTAAGAAAAATACTTCATTATATGAAACAGACACTTTATAGATGAAAAAGTATTCACAAAATTTTCAGAAATAAAATATCTAAGTGACTAAAAAAAGGTAATAAAGGTAACGATGCTCCATCTTGTATATTTGCACCATTACAAAAGCTTTCTTTATTTTACATATAGGGTATCTACTTTGGTAAGATAGCTTGTGTTCAGTTCTTATGTATACAGTTTGCTGTCACTTGGTACGTAAAACCAAGCACTATATAATTGGGATTCATGGCTTCACACACTGCTTTCATTATGCACGCTCACTGCAATCAGTTTCAGTGTGGGTATCACTTTCTTAAAATATAATGTTTAAAAACAATTAAGTCTTTTACACGAGGTCACCTTTTCTCAAGGTACAACGTGATCTTTAATTAATGCTGGAGGTCCTGTATCTCTGACAGAAAGACTATGAATGTGTGGGCTTTATGAAAATGCTAAAATTAACAAGTGAAGCAGGTGCTTCAATTTTCTGCAGGGACAAATGCAGATTTTCGGATACAATTTTAAGTGCCTATTCATTAGACTCTTCGTTAAGACAAAGCCCCGCATGGGGCCAGCTGGCTTTCAGGGGCTCTTGTTGCTGCCCAACGTATTAAACTGTGGAAGTGGCATATTCAGGGCCTGAGACCACCAGTATACTAAAGCATGAACCAAAACTGAAGATGAGGAAAATGTTTGAAAGTGGAAAAAGCAGCAGCAGCAGTAAGACAGCCAGAAAAATACTACTTTACTGGGCATTCTGGAAAAAAAGCAATCTACCCTAAATGAATTTTGCTTACATTGAAGAAAACAGGAAGGTTGCATTGGAAAAAATTCCCAGTAATTTCAAACCTCGCCATGCTGAAATTAAAATAAATGCTACCCGAAGACACTGCCCACAACATACCACCAGCAAAGAGGAGTTCAAAATACTGAAACAAATAAAAATCCACCTTGATGCCTCCTCACCCCCCCACCTCGGTCATTAGAATACTTTTAAAGTCTTCAATTGTAGATATGCAAGTTAAAAATAATTACTGTATTGTGGATACGAATTACTGTGCATGTGAAGAAGTTTTTTTGTTATATATCATGTTTGTATACAGACTTGTATTCGTGGCATAGCACAGCACACATAGCAATAAATCTGTAATATTTATATACACACACTTAGGTGTAAGCCCAAATTTACACCCCCAGAGACAAGGGATATCACTACTAACAGAGCCTTACTTGGAATTCATCCAGTTTTTGAGCTGTAGATTAAGTGCTATTTTTATTTTCTTGCAGAAATAAGGTAAAATTTATCATATTAAGGCAAGAACAGAATGGCAGGGTTCACAAGACAGATGGTGCCTGAGTACTACAGCAGTTGTCACTTTGTTGTTCACTGTGAGGAAATACGGCAGAACAATAACTTCCGACTGGTATTTGACTTCACCACACAAATATATGTCAGCCAAGTCCTCCCCATACATTCGTACAGCCCACATGCCTGATATTTTCCCTACAGAATGCAAATTCCTTTTTCCCCACAAATAAGCTGTGAGTGATTTTTAATTCTGGATAATTTATAGGCTTCAACTTAGAAGTCAGAAGCTATCTTTTGAGACAAAAGTAAGGCTGATACCTTATTTTAGATGTTTTAGCGGCACCGGGATTTTGGCAAGATTCTGAAAGAGGAGACTGTTCCTCAAAAATCACAACTGCCACCACAATACACACACACAGACATTGATAATTAACTTTCTCTTCTCATTGGCTTCAGCTTTTTCTTTTTGTGGAATTATGTTCTCAGAACCACAGTAAGCTGCAGTGATGGAATAAACCAATACACTAAAGCACAAGATATCTAAAGATAATTCTGAGAGCATTCTCAACAGAAATGACGTATATCCATGTGATATAATGGCATATTATCTACCACTAAGGACAAAATAGCTTTCTTGGCAATAACATCATCCTATTTCCAATATGAATAATTGTATTACTTTGATTTAGATATGAGACATTACAAAGGTTTTACAGTAAGTACTTTCAGTTCTTCTACTTCCACGAAACGTGTTGATGTAGAGGCCCAATTTCTTACCAGACACACAGAGCTTGCACAGTGTACACAGTTGCCAACCATTAACAGAGAAATGTATGCTATATACCCACAGGATAAAATCAATAAAGGGCTCCCCCTCCCCTTAAAACTACATGCATCTCAAGAAAAGGAATTACTCAAAGACAGTATTTATAAAGGAGTCTAAAAGCACCCAAAAGCTGTACGCAGTCTCACTGAAGTAAGAATCCTTTGAAAGAATTTTAAAAATCTTCACATGTATATTCACCAAAATTATTATTCATATAAAATCCTGTAGATTTTTAAATATAAACAAGCCGAATTTTAAAAAATAACTACCATTGGTATCTGTTTTCAAAATCCAAACATCCTACAAAAAGTTGACATTATCCTTTGATATAATTTCACTAACAATCAGTATAACAGCAAAACCAGATATCAATATATTAAATAGCCTTAGAAAGGAGACCATTTGCTATTGGAACCATGATTTGTTATTGGAAAGCTTAGTAAAGAATGGAATAAGCATATAGAAGCTGGTAAACCTCAAAAAATTTTAATGTATTTACTCATTTCTTTAAACATAGGGATGACAATAAAACTAAAAAAGAAAGTAACGAAAATTGAACCCAAAGCCACAATCCGAAGTCAACTCCCGCTGTTTTCCATATTGAAATAGAAACAAAAAGCACAGTGTGATGAGATAACCTGCGGCAGCACTACAGCAATACAGGGCAGTCCCTACAGAATTACTTGACTGTCACTGACTTCAAGAAATTAAGTCATTAAACTTGCACGAGGTACTCGGGTAAACTCAGCAACTGTGTTTCATAGGAAAAGGGACAACACATCTAGGAGTATCTGTAACACTTTCAGAGCTTCTATTTTGTCCTAGGGTTCAGGGTTTACGTGCTGTAACTGTAGAGCAGAACCCTTAATCTCATTCTGCATTGCAGTCCAACTCTAATGCTAGTGGTATGAACTCTAGGCTCCTACTGTTTGCAGTCAGGTTCACACAATCAGGGTTCACAGTCACTGAAAAATAGAATAATTTTAACAAAGAAATACTAAATTATGAGAGTTTCATTTGGAAACAGTTTTAGGCTCTATAGCCTTTTTGTCTGTGAGTTTATGGGTGTGCAATTTCTAAAAGTATAGAGAAATACGTACCCCCACACTTTGGCCACCATTGATGGTCAGCTATGTGAACACTTCTAAATACCATCTCTTCTTCAATTATGTCATATCCCAGTTAGATCGAAGTTTCCTCTTCTCTTTCTTTATCCTGTGGGCATCCTTTCTAAGCTTCAATTTTTCACACAGATGTGATTTCTTAAGAGACCCTCCTCAGGCCATACAGCTCTGCCACCTTCGCTCTGTAGCAAAGCCAGTAAGATAAACCTACTTTTTATTAACTCTCCACAAAAAAAACCCTATTCTGTCTTTGAGAAGCTGTCTGCTCTGGTTAGTTCCTCAACAGCAGGAAGATGAAAGAAACTGCTGCAGAGATGCAGCCATCTCATCATCAAATGATAGCTATGCATTCACATACTATGCTCATTTCTTCACATTTAGAGTTTATATAAAGCACTAGTCTTTCAAGGCATCTGTCACAGATCGGAGCCCTTTCACTACAAGATAAAGCAAGCTATTGAAAGTTTCAGGTCCTAATTCTCACCTTTGCTTGGCTCTCCTTGTTTATTATGTGGTGGAGGATGCTGATCTGACTTACATGTGCTCATCTGATTTAGAGCTATCACAGAAGGCCAAAGGCATAACAAAGAATCTCTGTTAAAAGATAGTTCATTTGGGAATTTTTCCTTTGGTGTAAGAGATCCTGATTTGCAATTCACCTTTTGAAACTGAAGCTGGGAACCTGGATCTCACCCAGTGTTAAGAAGTACACCACTTTCACTTTAATGTTTCCATTAACAGAAGAGTCTCCACAGTCACTTATTTGCCACCAAGTGCTGTCTTAGATTCACAAATTATGACTGATACTTTTACCCTACAAAGCAAAATGTTCTCATAAAGAATGCAAACAATTTTATTAGAAATTAGAGGACTAAAGTAAATAGCTATGAGTTTTATGGCACTAACGGTAATAACAATGCATCCTTTATTATTGACCATAATGCAAAACAGTTGCTTCTATTTTCCTACATTGAATAATTCAAAAATGCTGACCTTGAGGACTCAAGACTTAATCAGAAAAGCACAGCTGCTCTTAAAAATAATTATCTTCTTTGCAGATGTGGCAGATGGTGCTACATCAACTAAGAAGAGGTAATTTAAAGAATTCCCCAGGTTATCACTAAAGAAAATTAATCTTGTGAAACAGAATCAGAAACTTCAATTTTCTATCATCTTGAACAAGTATAACCAGCTTCCAAAAATTTGCTGTTCAATAATAACTGACCATTATATATATTTTTCGAACCAGTCCTATTAGAGCCTTGGACTTTTCATCTTTTTGTTATGATTACTAATCTCAGCATTTTGAACATACAAAACATCCTGATCCATGAAAAAGATAATCTTGATGAAGGAAGTGAACTGAATGAACATGGTGAGGTTTCTCAGTACAATTAATGCCAAGCTATAGTCAGCTGTATTTCTAATGTTTTGCTTATATTTGTACTGAACACCATGAACAACAAAAAGAGGAATGAATCTCATTTTGAAATAGAAATATGAAGCAAGTAAAAGCATGGCAAAATCTTTTAGCATGATCTTACCTTTACGCTCACAAATAAAGCTACTCAGAAATTTGGGAAGGCAGCTAGTTTAATCAAGATTCTAAGCATTCAGCAGTTCTGAAAGGCATGCCACAGCATCCCTTAACTTCAAAGCCTTCAAAGCAGTGGACACACTTTGAAGATTTACACTCTTCCCTCATGTTACCTTTCAGATTTTACAGTTTTAAAATTTACCTTTACATGTAAACAGGTCAACAAGTTCACCAGCATTAAAATCTTTAGATGAAACACTGTCAAAGTTACTATTTTAATCTGTAGAATTGGTTTTTATTCAGTCTGGACCATGTGTATACTTCAATCAGAGCACAGATGGTTAGTCAAACAGACGCTCTATAAATACCTCAAACAAATGTCTTTCTGATTTTTTTATGGATTTGGAACCCATGTGCAGAATAAAATCACTGGCAATACCAGGGTCTGATCTTGTCAGGTATCTATAGACTTGTTTCAATCTCCTTTGGCTGCTATGGACTTCACTGGGAAATGAAAATGTGATCTAACAGGTACAGGATTGGGTTTCTAGTTTTACAGATCGGCACACTAAAAAGGGTAGAAGTTTAAGTGCTTTATATTCAGGTTGCTTGCTTTATAATGTATATTGAGTAGTCTTCATTTACATTCATTTTTATCAGTGATGTAGCTGCAAAAAGACAAGGTCTTTTGCTACAAGCTAATGAAAAACAGGAACAGAGAAAAGACAAACCATACTATGGTACACCACAAAATAAAAAAAAAAATGCCTTTCCTTCCATGTTCACAGAGCCCCAAATGCTCTTTATTCTGTTCCAAATTTAAAAAGAAAACAAACGTAGAACACTGCAAGCATTACATTCTTCTTTCAAATCATGTTTTACAAATATTATAAAGCAACAGGCAAGTTTTACTGAAGCATAAATGTAAACCAAACTAGCTAAATTTTATATGACCTACTTAGAAATATTCTTTCCTTGAATTCTTAAAGGAAATTATTTATTGAATAAATTTATTGATTGAATTCTTAAAGGAAGAATAGCAAGGTTTATATAGAAGTCTGACAAACTTCACATTCACCAGTTATGGCAGAGTATACTCAGATGAAAGGATTGACAATCAAATTAAAGAGTTGCCAATCAGGAGCTGAATGGCAGATGATTGGGTTGGGGGTGGTTTTTTGATGGTTAACTATATTTCAGCAGTTTACCAACAGAGAGCCAACCCAATATGAAATGGGCTTTAAAATGGGCTTTTGAAGACAGATACTAGTTGTCCTGCCTTTTCACCACTTATCCCTGGATTTGGCATGAGTTTAGAAAAAAAAAAGACAATTCCGGGTGGACCTTTTTTATGCTGGTAGAATGGCTACTTACTAAGGAAACCTAGAAAGGACAGACTTGGACCTTAGCGACAAGAGACTAGAGAAAAAGCACATGAAGAACCATAAGATTTCTTCCTGGTAGGGTGTATCAGACAATGAAAGAAAATGCCTAGAATGACATGTAGGATGTAGTATTGGTAACAATATTTTTTTAAAGAATTCCTAATTTGAAGGATTAAACTTGTTACTATTTAAGCCTACTAAGCAAGAAGCAATATAAAATCAGAAAAATTCCTAAAACGATACCCCACAAGAAATTCTTTATTCATTTAGCATTTGTAGGTGTACTGTACAATAGCACTTGTCCTTGTGCTGTAGAAAGGACAAAGAGGAAAGACTTGTTTTTCCTCTCAAACAAGAATGTTCATGACTGTGTATTTATTAAGCAACTTACATTATTACTGCACTTTTGATGGCAATGCCTATTCTTAATATACATTATGCTGTTAGTGTAGTTCAGGGTAATATTCTGAGTGTGTGATGTTGTCTGATCTTACTTCTTTTAAAGATAATGGAAAAAAAAACATTGTGACGCAGCTGGAATCTGGTGAAATTTGGTCCAAATTAAATACATAACAAATGTGCATGCAACTCCCACAGGTTCAACTGGAAATGGAAATTCTCAGCATTTTTCAAGATGAAGTAAAAGATGTTATAAATTAGGCTTTCATGCCATAAGACACTGGGTAATTTTTAAAAGTCTGTTTTAAGTGTTTCTTTTATCTAACAAACAACTTTAGTTCTCTGACTGCTCCTCTCATCCCTTTGCCTGTCAGGTGGGCAGGAATATCAGTGAGATATGACATACGAAGAAACAGGTGATTTGATGAGAAGAATGTTAATGTCAGTTTAAATAGTTAGCTAAGGTTTTTTGGTACGTTGTTTATGTTGTAACAGTCAAGTTTCTTAACTGGCTTTTTTTCATTGACCCGTGCAATGCATTTCTGATCGTAAGAATTAGAACAACGAGAGTCAACTACTGACAAAAGAAGCCTCAAAGTGCAGCATGTGCAATTAAGTATTTCACTATCTAACGCATTTTCCTAAAGTTTACCTTTTAAAGATCTTAAATGTACTCTATAAAAGCTTTTTATTTATTAAATTCAAAACATACACTAGATATTTCTGAAAGGAAGAGAAATGTGATATAGATGTTCATAACTTAAAAGTAAATTCATATGTCATGATTTTATTTGAGTAGAAAATGCATGTAGCAATCAAAACTTGGCAGCTATTCCAGTGTTTTCCTCTTTAGATTGATTACAAATCAAATAGACTGTAAAAGTGTAATTGAAATGCAGTAGGTACTTGGAATCATGTGCATGATAGGAAGGTGAACACTGCTTTCATGTTTTGAATGGTGTGTTTCTAATGTTCGGTGGACTTTCTGAAATTCTTTTACCAGCTCTCCTCAGAAATAATAAATCTCGCTTGTATTTCTGAGATTAACAAAAGGCTGTCTTGTCCCCAGATTTTAAGGGAGAACTGTGGGAATTTCCTACTATTGCAGAATCACTTTCAGCCACTTTAGAAAAGGCAAAGGTCAAAGCTGTTAGTGAAGAGTGACAGGTTATACTGGGAAACTAAAGTTTTAAACACAGAATCTGAATCATACAAAAGCTTGAGATCTTGGGGAAAAAAGTATGTATATGACTAGCTGAGGGGCCATAATGTCATGCTATACAGTATTCTTTATTATAAATCATGAGATCCTAGAATTGACTTCAGCATAGTGTAGTTGAAGATGCATTTTTCCATATCACAGAAGTTAACGTTTCTCAATACTAAAGAAATTATAATGAAATGTTTATTACAAATGCCTGAAGATTCCCCAGCCACCAGTAAGCCACAGAACTAATCAGTGAAGCCTGACAACCTCTTTTTTCTTTTCCTTTTTTCTTCTTTGTTGGGGGCATTTCTGAGATACAAGACAGTCAGAGCAGAGGGAGAAAGAATAGTGTGAGGTGATCCTATTATCAGGAATCTGTGTGGCATACTACCAGCTGAGCTGATGTTATGCCAAGCCTTTTATAACTTGGGGACAGTGCTACTGCAGAATGATCCCTGCTATCACCAAATAAACGTGCTAGCCTGTGCAGTTCCTCCAACTCATGAAGGAGCTAGTGTGTAAAATGGAATGGTCAGATTACGCTAATCTTCAACAAAATGGTGGTTTACAGATATTTTGGCAAGCCACCAAACACATTTTGATCTCCTGTCTGGCAGAACAGAAGATCTAAGCAGGTATTTCGAACCTGCCTGCTTGAATTCCACCTTTCCACCCACCCCTGAGAGAACAAAGATTTTGCTGCTGTAAGCAAAGTTGAAAGCTTTGGTAGACATTCTTCCTCGGAGAGTCTACATTTCTTCCTCAGTTCTCAGAAATAACATTACCTGATTGTAAAATCATTTCCACAGCTGTGAGAATGAAGGCAATTCATAAATTATTGCCGTTCATTTCCTTGAACAGGCAGCTTCACCAACACATCTATATATTCAAAAAATGGTTGTTCAAAATTGCTTTATGCAGTTGTGATGTTAGTCTCTACTAAACTCCATTTTATTATGGTAAATATTTTACTTTAACAATATCTAAAGTACTTTCAAAAGGTCCTCTCTATTATCTGTATTATTTCTTCAACTCTATTCTGGTTTCCAGTGCATTTTATTTGAAAGAAAATCAAATTTGTTTTGATTCCTGATAAATCTTTCAAAATGTTCTTTAGGATTATAACAGTGTTCAGAAACAAATATGGTTTTACCTTTACTAATGATACTGGAAAAGTAAAATGATAGTCTAAAAATAAGTGTCTTCATCTAAAATATTCACACAAATTTCCTATTCTCTTTAATCCAGTATTGTTTCTATGACCACCTGCTGTTATATTCTTACAGTATCTAGTTAAAATGTCAGGGTACATTCTGACGTTATTTTAATGCCAAAGAATATATTGGTTTTGCTTATTCACAACAAATCTTATTTTAACATAATTTTTGTGCCTGAAATATTTGTGAACAATTCTAATTTGCTAATAGTACTCCAAAGAAACACAAATCTTATCAATTTTTATGCTAAATTATGGCAATAAATACCAACCTGTGATAATTTATAGTCAACAAACTCATAATACAACTTATTTAAAAGTATGGGCTTTTTAAAAAGCATAATAACATTGTCAGAAATGTGAAAAGAATGAAGCTGCATTTAATTATATTGGTTACTAATATGATAAAACATGTCTGTTACTGTCTTTGGTTTAGCTTGCTTGAACTTGTGAAACTTTTTCCATGGACTGTAATGTGATTAAAAGGATTCAGTGGTAGGTACGAAGGCAACCTCCGTTATACAGCATAAGGAAAGCATGGGATTTTAATCCACAAAATTATGATTGAGGTTTTTTGGCAAGACAAATCCTTCTTCCTTCTATCCCCTAAAATCTACTGCCTTTCTAACTGTAAGGAAGATAGGACGTTATCTCTGAGAGTCTAAAGGTGAATCAGATCAATGAGTTATCAATTTAATTAATGTGTTTTTTTCCCTTGATGGTATGATGTAGATAAAATGCAGACCTTCTTCAGCCACTGCTTTGTAATGACCTTCAGAGTAACTATGAAACTGTTGTGATAACCGGGCTTGAAAAGCTTGGCTTGTTCTCGCTAGAATGCACAAGATCCACCAGGACTCTTTGTACCACCAACTGAGCTCAGATAAAACTCTTATCATTACCTTCATTACATAACCTTATTATTACCTTCAATGTGATTATATGAGTACTTGATAAATTAAAATTCTTGCATTTACACCTAACACAAAAATACAGACCAGACACGGGCAGACATGGATTTTCAGTTATCCAGTCAGAAATCAAGAGGAGATTTGGTTGCAAAGACTCTGAGAGAGATTAAATTGCCCTTTGATGCCAGTTGCTCTTTTTCATGCTTGGTCCCTGCAGATAGAGGTGTTTCTATTAGATGTTAGTTCAGATACAGACAAGTTCACCTGTACCACAGTTTGGGAATGATGCTACAATAAATCCTTTCATGAAGCTGACCGTGTAGTTGGATTGTACATGATAAACAGAAAGAGTATTCTAAATCAACCGTCTGTAACACACCCATTTGCTTATCAAGGCTTCTTTTTTTAAAAAAAAAAAATAAAATAAATGGCAGCATGAAATTTATGTATTTTGTAATGCATCTAAAAGTGACAAATGACCATAACTCACAGTGAAAAGGAAGCTGAAGGTGCTCACTCTCTCTGGGGCAGGGATGTTACCCTCCTTCAGCAGAGCCTTGCAGCAGCCATGCTCTTCCTATTAACTTCAGTAAGAGCAGAGGTTCCCCCTTGCTTCATATCTTTAGATGTGTTTTACTCTGATCAGCCAAAGTAAACCTGGTCCTATTGCATCTTTTTTTGTTTGTTTTTTAATGAATGTATTTAGATTATTGTTTGTATTTTTTATGGTCTGTCTCTATTTTTCCAGTAGTTACTCAATTATTTTTCTAATACATGATAACTTAAAAACCATTCCTTCTGAATCAGAAAATGATCTGTTGCACTCAGCAAATATGTGCTTATCTACAAATTCATTTTACCTGTATGAAAGAAAAATCTGCTACTGATGGTAGTACCCAAATATATCTCTCTCTTACACTCGGATGCACTGATCCATAATGTACAGTATTGATTCCCATAATCATAGAAATATTGCTGTATTTTTAAAAGTGTCAAAAGTTTGTATTGTGTAACTATGCTAACATTTAAATTACATAATGCAAACCACTGATACAGTTCATATATGCTACTTACTTTTAAGAATGTGAATAATGTGACCAATGAATTTTACTGAATTTATGGCATATATTATGGTTAGAATTGAATTTATTGACAGGTGCAATGTGACCATATAGCTAAGCTCCTTAATAGCTGTGCTATTACTTCTGGATTTTTACATATCCAAGAAACATTTATTTTTTTCTAGTTGAGGGGGAAGGGTCTTATTCCAGAAATTTTGAGGATGATGGGTTTTTCATTTCAATAACACAACATGCAAATCTTTTCCTTTTCAAAATAAATGAACTGTTCATTTTTATTGGATGTCTATAATGGTAATACACATTTTTTTCACTGAGAAGAAGATATTACCTTGACAACATAGAAGAATAATCTATAAGCACATTCTTGAACTGTTACTCTGCTGATTTGATCTCTTCCTTTTTCAAATTGAAATAGCACATACCATTATAAATTAATCTTGAGGGGAAAGAATTCACACGTAATTTAAATACAGTTTTGAAAACTAAGACACCACTTGTTTCTTCCTTTAATATTCTGAAGAGCCACGGCATGTAACGAAGAGCTCCACTACTTGTAGAGATGCACAGTGCTTGGTATATGAAATTCTGATACCTGTGCAGTCTCACGAAGACTACATGAGTATCACCTAACTTTTTATTGCTGAAAAAAACCAAAAATCCAGTCCTATGCGACATTCTAAGTAAACTGAGATTTTGGTGAAGTGCAACTACAGTAACAAAGTAACTTAAGGTTACTGCACAGAGATGCACTGCAGCCCCTCTTGGCCTGCTAAAATGCTTTTACAACAGTTCTGTGGGTGGGTTGAAGGATTATGCTCAAACTTTCAATCCAGAAACCTACCCCCCACACCCTTTGTTGCTACTACAACAAGAAAATTGACCTCTATGCAAGAAAACAATCTAACTGGTTACATAATTGCCACTAAGTAATTAATTCTGGACAACATCCCACCACATGGGTGGCTGGTGTATCCTTGGGAAAGCCAGTCATGTTTAAAAAGTTTTACTGTAACACAAAGATGTTTTAGTTCAACGAATCGCGGCTTTTCAGCAATCCAAAAAATAAATCAAAACTTTTTCAGAAAACAAAAAACTCCTGTAATACTCAGAAAATAGTTATTACAAGTGCATGGGGTCAGCTCAGAATACAGCACAGAGGGTAGGTCCCAGTCTTAAAAGTGACCACTGAGGGTTATGCAGAACTTGTTGGCCAGTTTTGAATTTCATTAGCTGGGAAATGTGCATTGCAACATCAGGTTTTGTGATAGAATTTTTTTTTTAAAAGTCCTTTTTAGGTTTTTAGGGTTTTTTCAGCTAGAAATTAAATTAAATCAAGATTTAGAAAGGAAACTTGCTTACATAATAGTCAAAAATAATTACATATAAAATAAATTGTGATGTCACAACCAAGAGAAAACATAGCTTTGATAAAAAAC
>JAOXNG010000042.1:18715002-18729791 GCA_028566535.1 Scolopax minor | reverse complement strand
ACGGTGTAAATATCAATTATTTGTGGACCCTGAGCTACAGTGAGCACAGAGCCTCCTGGATTCAGCAGGAATCCTTTGGCTTTGGTGTGAAATTTGAACAGAGGAATTCAGCAGTAAAACCATAGGAAGAGCTTATATAAATCCACAAATACTGCTAGAAGCTTGACTGATGTATGGTGAGCCCTGCTCTTTAGTCGTTGCAGTGTTCAGAGACTTGCTGAGTGAATTCAAAGACAAAGAGAGAAAGCAGGTGGAAAAGGCAACTAAATCCACACTTTGACAAACATCTTTTTCTTCTGAATAAAGATTCGGTGTTTTTCTCCTTTTAAATGCGTCATTCATGTATCTTTCCTGCACCTTGTGATTCCCTTTTGTTGGCACAACATCTTGAAATCGTGAAGTTTACTGAATTTTGGAAGGGCCTGGGGCACGTGGAGGGAATTAGTTTATATATTAAGTCAGGTTTTGTTCTCTGTTCCAATTTATAGTGCAGAAATTTCTTAAACCAACTTTGCAGCCAGAGGCATGGTATTATTTAACTACTGAACCAACATTTTTCATTGTAAGGAAATGCTACCTGAAGGGTTTGCTCTTGGTGACTTTTGCATAAGCAAAGAGGAGAAAGCTGTATGTTAATTCTAAAACACCTCTTAAGACTTTGGCTAACTGCTGTTGTAGCAGTCATCTGTCAACTTGTGAAGTAACAAAGAAGAGATGGCAAAACTGACAGCTACATCGTGGTCGTTAAAGGTAAATGGGAATCAAAGCAATGGGAACTGTTGGGTTTTAAATGGAAAATGGAAAAGCTGAGAAAATTAAGTGACACAGCAGCCTCTTAGGGCAGCACTGGAAATGCGCTGGCCTAAAGCCAGCCCATCTAACAGCATAGAGACCTGAGAAATCTTTCCAGTTTCTGAGTGAGTAGAAAGTCCTGAAATCCAGACCCAGACAAACCAGACACGTTACCTGCTTGAATGCGAGCACAGAAACTGGTTGTCTGTACGTAATGTTACCCACTCTGTTTATTATTTGAATGCCAGCCCCTCTGATATGCCTTCCCCAGCACTGTGCCATACCTTTCTTATGCTCTTCCAATCCCCTGGCTTCTCTTCTTTCCTGGAAACAGGCTGTAATGCTGTTTCCTCCTTCCTAGTTCTCACCATGCATGTTGGAGTCGCTCAGACTCCCAGGTCTGTTGTGTCCCTCAACCCTGTTGAGACTGTTTCTCATCAGCTCTTCTCTTATACACACCATTGACCTACCCATGTAGTGCTTAATATTTTCTGTCAGCTGCCACTGAGCAGTTACTTTAATTTTATCAGTCATCTTTAAGTCATTTTTACACAACTTTGCATCAGATCTCCAGTTTTGTATTTTAAGTGTCCTATTTTCTCTTGTCACGGCATTCACTTTCTGATAAATTCAGTCCTGTTGCCACTGAGCTTCTAATCTTTCACACGTTCTTCCTCGTTTCATATTGTGAAACTCCTCCTTTGATATCATTATCTTATCCTTTTTCTGTCACTGCTAATGTTCAAGCACTTCTGTGCCAGATATTTACAGTTACTTCAGGTTGAGTCCACTTGTGACTCTGGGTGTCTCATAGATTGCATTTAGGCTACTAGTTAAAGCTTGTTAAGGCCGGTTCACTGGCCCAATGGGCACAGAGTAGGGCCTGGCTCATGTCTAAATTCCATTAGTTTTTAAAGCAGTGTGACCTCATCCAGACTGTTGGGTTTTTTTCTGAACTAACAATAAAGAGTACAGATGATCATGGGGTTGTGCCTGGCTCTACTGACACACATAGCACACATGGACACAACACAACATGGCTGTCTCTGTCAGTTATTAATATGCTCAAATATCTATCCAACCTCTCTGATGCCTTCCCTTGGACACATCCTGAGCCATCACAGTCTCTCTCCACTCTGTGTGTCCCTTGCTTAGTTCCATGGTTTTATGTTACTTAAGCCTTGTCACCACCAAGGGTAAGGTGGTTAATATTAACTTATCCCTGTGACATTATATTTTGCCTATCATCCTCACAGATTTTGCAGAAGGGGCTCAGATGTTACTTGCCTACAGATGTTCTGTTGGACTGTCTCACCCCTTCCTGTCCTTAACTCTTCTGTTACCCTCCTTTTTCCTAGCAGCATGCATTCTTTTCTTTTGTATCTTTTCTATTTTCTCCCTTACTACTTTTACTCCCTCTAATTTTTTTAAATTTTTTTTTTTTACTTTTGCCCTCTCAACTATTCTAAGATAAGTAAATATGTTTTTCACATTCCTGAATCTGGGTTTCAGAACTGCCTTCTCAGTATTGTTGAGATGCTTCATTTCTGTTGTGAAGGAAAAGGACAGAGATCTCTAGTTAGGGACAGTTCAGAGAAGGGAAATGACCACTTTCTGTCAGTGATGTTTGCACTCCGGCCATTCATAACTGGTTTTTCACTCTCTAATTTCAGACTGTTTGCTTTTGTGAATTGTTAGGGGGAAGAGCACTGTGATGGAAAAAGAAAGAAGGAGAGGTGGGGTTATTTGTTGCTTAGTCTCGTCTTTACATTTTGTCTTTGTTCCCAGACCTGATATGTTTCTGAACTACTGTTTTTTCCATCATAGACATTGCCACTCATCTGTCCTTTACTCTGTCAGATAACACGGAGATCACACATGTACTGGTTCTTGCTTTGATTTTTATCACATCCTTGTAGTTGATATGAAGTCCTCTGATTCTCATCTTGTAATTTAATTCTTTCTCTCTCTCTCTCTCTCTATATATATATATATATATTATTTTTTTTTCCCCCTGGCATTAGTCACTCCTAATTGTCTAGCTCCATCATCTGTAAAAGCTCCACAAACCTGTTTTGTAAGGACATAGGCTTTTCTACTGCTTCTTCTCACCATTTTGGAGCCCTTTTTTGAGCCAGTCATTATCTCGTGATTTTGTCACAACCTACCAGAAATTTCCTCATTTCTGATAGCCAGCTCTCCTGTTCTCTGAAAGCCCATAGTCTTTCTTTCTGAAGGAACTAGCCAAGTGCCACTTTGTGCCATTGTTCTTATTCCTTGACAATGTTGGCACATAGCCTAAAAACCCTATTCTTTTTGCTGGAACTTGACTTGACAGAAGAGAACTGATTACTGTCACACATTGACTTATTTCAGAGCTGTCACTGTATTTTTCCCTCAGCTCTTAGATGTGAATTGGCAACAGAAAGAGAATACTGTGGCATTTTAGTTAGCTCAGTCTGTCTTTTACGTGTCAGCTGAGGACACTGTTCCTGTACTGGAAAGCAGAAAGTCATGGACAGATAATATAATATTCTTACATTCTAAGGATAGAGACTATTCTAGTTGTTCACCTTAAGATTTTGAGATTTTAGACTATTGTAAAAATTCCAAGGGGCTACTTAAATAATCGGCTCTTCTGATGGGAAGATAGGTTGAATAGAGTACATTGCTGCAGAGTTGTAAGTTGGAGCCGACAGAAACTGAAACAATAGCACCAAACAGAGCTGACTGTCACATGAGAAAATATGTCAATCATCCCTGAAAAGGCAGAGGGAGCCAAACATACACTGAGACTTTGATTTGGATCCAGCCATTCTTAGAGATATTCAAAACCCCTCTGGACACAGTCCTGGACAACCTGCTTTGGCTGGCCCTGCTGAGCAGGGGAGTTGGATTAAATGATCCAAGAGGTCCCTTCCAACCTGAACGGCTTTGTGTGATTTTGTGTTTCTGAGGTTTTGAAGTTTTGTTCACTTTCAGTAAAGAAACTGCCCTCAAAAACTGTGCTTATGCATGAATTGGCTCCTACCAGGAAATCTGTGCAGTCTATACTGATTCTGTAATTGGATGGTATTTTCAGGAATAGATCAATGTTGTAGGGGACTGTAGAAAACGGGGTTTTGCTTTTTCACTTCCCTTTGCTTGTTCTATGAGCTGCTTTTTACAAAATTCTCTTCATTTGAAATACAGAGGTGGAAAGCTTAGCACATAGTGCATGTTTACAAAAGTAGGCCTAAAAAGCCCTCAACTTCTTAGCTTTTTTTTGGACAGAGGCATAATATTTCCAGAATAAGAGGCCTTTGAGCACCGGTGTTAATTAAACAATATTTTTGGTGCCGCTGTATTTATCCTCCCTGTCCGTGTTTGCTGTGCAGTTGCTGTGTTTGTACAGATTACTGGATAATGGATGTGTAACTATTCTTTTACAACTTAAGTAACTCCCTTTCCCAAGGAATGTAAAATGAGTACTATATGGTTTTTGTGTAGTTATTTTGGAAACTTTTTTTTAAATAGCAATCATATAACGTTGTTTATGTTTGTCTACTAATGTTTGTTTACTGAAATGGATATTGCAGCTTGCTCTATTACTGTGCAGTTGATTATCATGCAAAATTTATTACCTCAAGTGCTACTAGGTTATTGATGATGTTGCATAATTCTCTTTATGTAGTTGTCAAATAGATGGGTTGAGTCCTGACACCATAGGTGGACACATATCTTTTATCCAAAGTATCAGGTGCATTTTGCTTGTGGAGTTACTGTTCTCATTGAAGATTAGGTAGTTAGCTTTAACATGTTAATATGTTTTGGACAAAGACCTTCTTGTCCGATTCTTCCTTCCTTTTTTTTTCCTTTTTACAGTTTTGGTGATCTAGTTAAAAAATCTTGTTCTTTCAAAGTCCTTTTCCCTTTGAGATAATTATTTGGGCTGTTAACAAACCATTGTTAAAGAGGTGTCATAATGTGTTGCAACTAATAAGTAGCATGACTTATTTTACTTTCAGATAGAAGAGATTTAGTTCACAAAGTTGTCACTGGCAATGGCCACAAGTTTGAGAAGCAGATGGCCAAATTAAGATAGTCAAAAGAGAACAATCACTACAGTTTATCACTTAGCTCCAGACTGCATGACATGGCTCCTTATTTAATACATGCAGATCATTACAACAGAGCATGAGTGGTAATTGTATTTATCTTTCATATATATATCTATATATATCTGTAACTACAAAGATAATTTTTTCTAGTATAACCTCAAAATTTTTAAGTTAGTATAAAAGTTTAAATGTGAACCTACTCATTCAGTCTGTCTGTCTCTCTCTAACTCCCAAACCTACACTATTTTCAGCCTACCTGCATTCCCAGAAAACATGGGAGAAGAGAAGGAGACAGGAGATTGCATTTAAATTCTGGAAGATAAATCAAGAATATTAAGTGATTCCTAGAGTTTTGAAATTCTGAATAGTTTGCTGTCAGTGTCATTCCAGTAAGATAGAGAGCTCCTATAACTGAGTAGGTCAGGTGATCTCAACTGTGTTATTCCTCAGGGAAAGAACCCAGTGTTTGCAATAAACTGGAACTAAAACATTTGGTTGCTCTTCGGGCAAAACTAATGCACTAACTTTTATTCAGAATTGGGATAGAAGCTGATAATAATAACCAGCTGGTAGGCAATGAGCCATTGTCTGTAGCATTAACTGAAATCTTTTAGGCATCTGAAGGTGATGATGCATATAGAGCAGACAGAAGGAGATGCGTTCACAAATATGCTCTTTGAGTTCATCTGTGCTGTCCTGGGTTTTTGGATAAAGATGAAAAAATGCTTTTGGCTTCCCCCTGTTCTCTGAAGTAAACTTAATGTCATATGAGCTGTGAGAATATACTGTACAATTGCTGTTGTCCTTGTCCCTTCCAACAACTCCAGAGGTTGTTCAAAATGCTGCTACTTACATAAAAAGATTGTGACTATATGGGTCACCTTTGTTTTGAGAATACATATAGAATATTAAAATTCTTCTGAATAGTTATTGAAAATGGGATCTGGAATTCTGATTCTTCCTGAAAATCACTGGAATGTTTCATTACTAAATTATTTTTGGAATTTTTTTGTCTGAATTCTAGCTGGGATCATCCAGCAGAGTGTTTTCCACAGTCTTCATATTTTTGACTGATCACTTGGGTGAAATTTTCAAGTGGGAGCAGTTAGTTTTTAAATAGGAATTGTATTAGTTATGTTCCTAGAAGAAGAGGTCGAGTCAAAAGACACATTGCAAAGGCCTCATTTCAGCTGTGAATAAGAACTATCCATTTTTCCTCCTGTGGACAGGCAAGCAGAAAACAAGAAAAATTGGAAGAGGTCAGAAAAAGAGGCTGAAAAAGGAAATTCAGAGACCAATGCAAATGATAATGCAGAAAGTCTGATTTGATAGGGGTCTCTCTAGCTATGGTGTTCTGTGTGCTAGGATGGGTATTGAGGTGTTAAAATCACGTAGGTGAGAACATACAATTAAAATGTGAAGGAAAATCATATACTTTTTTGGTAGATTTTTCATGTAAGCCATGTAACACACCAACTGCTGTGTGTTAATTTTCTAGGTGGATTATATATTCATGAGATGCAATGTGAGAAATTGCTCATGCTATCTATTTAAAAAAAAAAAAAAGACCGGGTATACTGACAACGAAACACAGCAGTATGCAAAGAGAAGGGCAGCTACTACCAGTAATAAATAAATAAATAAATATTTTTTCTTGACTGTACACTGTCTTTCAATCTCATCTTGGCGTCTCTGGCTGAACTCTCAGGCAAATAACAAATAGCTAGCAACCTTTATGCAAGTCATAAGGACCTAAATAAATGTGAAAACAGTGACCTTTCTTGTCTTTTGATACTTTCTGCTGCTAAATTACCATGAACAGTTGTTTAAATAGCTACAGGAGGGGAGATTGTAAATAGATGCCTACAGTCATCAGTACAAAATCCTATAGAGTTAAAAGTTTGTCTCAGAATTACCATGAAATCAATTTGCATAGTAGTTAATGGTATTTCCAGAATAATAAATACCAGTTCTTAAACTGAATGTATATTTCCACTGTAACAGGTACAGTTGAGCCACAGGCATGAAAGCTTTTCTGCACAGTCCCTTTAATGTAGTTCATACCTGCTCTTATTTTCTGAGGAAGTTTAAATAACACAGTCCTTGCACAAGAAATTCTTTGTATTTTCTCAGAAAGCTTGTAAAATGGCCAGTTACGGGATATCTTTTTGAGATATCCATATGAACCATGATAGCATCAGAGCCTAGACTTGAAAGACCCTAAACAGTTTTGAATGAAAATTTGCTTGTAGGGTAACCTAGGAATAAGACAGATGCGTAACTTGAGCAATAAGGCACACTTTGGGAAGGTTTCAAGAAAGCAAAGGCAATTTCATTTATAGCTCTGAAGGAGCACTGAAAGAATTTATCTGTTTTTGTGGAGAAGGGAGGAGTGTTTAGAGCTTCATGAGATCCTGAAATAATTTTCTTTTTATGAGGAAAAATCAAAATTGGGATCTCATGACTGTTTTACGAAGGCAGGCATTTCATTGCATAAATCTCTGCTTTTGAATATGTGCTCTTTGACTTCTGTCAGTGAATTTGCACTTCAGTGTTTCAGTTTTGATATGGGATACCAATAAAAATAAAGCAAAGCACATGTACTTCTGCTATGCGTCTGATTTATAACTGCTAAATGCAGAATTAGCTGGAGCCAGCGCTTCATTTAAAAATATAATTGAATACTCATTTAGGGAATGGTATATTTGAGAAATGAGAAATTCATGTAGATGCTCAACACAACTTCACTTGAATAGAATGAACTGGTTATGATTTTAAGAGGAATGAGAGAAATAAAGAAAAAAAAGTTTGTCTTTTCACAAAGAACTTTGAAATACCTTATTCCCTCTCCTCCCTCCCCCAACTCCTTTTGTTAAAAAGGAAGAGAGGGATACAAAGGATAAATCATTATTTTTGTCTGTAGGAAGTTGTATTTGTACGTTGTGAATTTATCCTGGAAATAATGAGTCCTGTTTTGTGATGGTTTGGGTTTGTTTTCTTTCAGGTCTTTGTTTGTTTGTTTGTTTTCTTTTTTCCCCAAAGTTTCTTTATTTGTGGTTAAGTTAAGGCATTGTCAAGGTTTGCTGTATGGTAGATAACAATACTTGGGGATTCTCAGAGTCTTAACAAATTTGGTTTTGTTAAAGGACTGGAAGGCTAAGGAGAGTTAACCACTGGAATAAATTATTGTGGGATCTGTGAATTTTCTATCACAGAATGTTCTTGAGAGTGGCTGGGAAGCCATCAATAAGGAACGGGGTTGGTAGTGCGCTGATGTTACAGTATCGACTGGATGACTACTTTAGTGTCTTTCCAGACCCATTTTCTATATGAAAAGTGAGAAAATTAGTAAAGAATTTTGTTTTTTTGAAAAAAACCACAAACCCAACAAAACACAAACACAATTGTATTAGCATAATAAGAGAAGGAATCATGCTTTAATCTCAATCTCTTATGAGAATATTCTCTGACACCACTATAAATTATGAGTTTGCTTCTGACATTGAATTTGTATATGGTAAACTAACAGAAAGGAAGGAACAGACCCTTACTGTGTAGGTATTATATTAAAAATTGGTCCAGATAGTAATGTCTGTGCTACTAGACTATTAAATTATACAAATATAATGCTGATACTATTTTAAAATGTAAGATTATGGTATTCTGATGTGAAAATTAAATGTAGCATTTTCTGCTGCAAACTAGAGTCCATCTTTCTGTGGTGTAGTAAAATGTCATCTGCAAGTTATGTGATTTGATGCGGGAAAATACTCTGCAGAGCTCTAAGCATTTAAAAGTTTTTTTGGCTTTGGGGTGTGTTTGTGTGCATGTTTTTGTAGCACTCAACTATGAAAAATTGCAAATTGAAATTAAATTAAATTTAATTGAAAATTCATGACATGGCCTCACAGAGTCAGATACAGCACATAAGGAAAGACAGTCTTTCAATACAATACATAGTTAGATTGGGAGTATGGAATGGAGTCAAGGCTGTATTTTCCCAGGTGAGTTTTGCTCCCTTTCTGGTGTCTTGGTAACCCATTGATTCTCAAAATCTTTTTCTGCAATGGTATACCTTCAGCAGGGAAGATGTTTTTTTCAGTCTGACTGTCTGGGATGACTAGAGCATCCCCCTGACAGATTGCCATGAACCTTCTGAAGGATATTAGATGCAGGTCTTTCATTTTTGGATTACCATTCTTATTAGCAGGCTGTAATATACTTAAGAATTTTTTGGTGTAGGTTTGGGTTGATTTTGTTGGTCTTTTTTGTTTTGGTTGGGTTTTTTGAGGTGGGTAGGGTTTGGTTGGGTTTTTTGTTATTTTTTTTGGTTTGTTTTAGAGCCTCCTGAACACTGTGTGTGAATAGCATCATAGGCTTAGGCTGCACTGCTTTTGTATACTTTTAGCAGTTCTGCTGTCTTTGAAACTTAGATGAGTAAGTCTCTCTAGAGACTCATCACCAGAATAGCCATATCGTGAAACTTCAATCAGGCCACAGTAATTCAGTGACCATAAAGGTGTGTAATAAGCTTTCAGTCTGAAAATATGGAGATTGGATCTGTTTAAGGAGCTACAGGTAATATGAAGATTGTTATTCAGAAATTTATTCTTGCATGTTGATATTCTGATGGTGAAAGTACATAACAATATAGCAAAGGGCCTGACAAAAAAAAATGTATTATTATACTGATAAAAACTTATAAGGATTAGGTTTCATGGTGCCTGTCACTAACCATTTAATTCCTCAAAACTGATCTGTATTTATTTTTAAGTAGATAAGCAATGGCAAAGGTTCTTTTTTTTATTATTTTGTAATAGGAAGGATTAGATTTTAGACTGCCTAAAAAAAAATAATGAAAGTAATTAGTAGGTATTTGTTTTTGAAATTAAAATGTTGTATCTAGGGAAAAGTATTTTGTAGAATTAAATGAAATCAAGACCACAAAAGATAAGAGAATGAATTAGTGAAAATATTGGTCATCCATATCTCATTTTAAGTTTATGAAAATCAAGAAGAGGTTTTGTTATTCTTTAAGAATTAGTTTAAACGTAAAATGTTGCAGTGTTGCTACTTACTGATGTTTGTATCAAGTTACTGCATAATTAATTTGAAACTTATAAAAATTTAAAATTTTAAAACCACTGGGAAAGTTTGAATGTCTCAGAAGAGTTGTGTTGAAGCCCCTATACAAAATGACACTCATATTATTTTATTTGGTATTTACCAACATGCCTGATGACTTTTCCTGCATTTCCTGTATTATATTTTCAGTGGGGAAAAGCAGTCAGCATTATTCACATTCTTCATAGTGTGTGTCATACTGCCCCGCTGGGATTTTTGGGAGTTCAGCTGTCAGTCAGTAATTGATACTTCAGTAATCTTAAAAACTGTTTCACCTTTATCTTTCTCTGTAGATTTTTCTTTGCCATACTGTCATACTTTCCTGTTCATTTAAAAGCACAAAAAGTACTGTGCCAGGTCCTTAATTTTGCAGACTGAAGCTGGACTTTAATTATAACCTTCAGAATTTGAATTGACAATTGGTTTGGAATCTGGAAAATGCTTTATTCTATGCAAGATATTTCATAGGCACAGCAAACTAATTTTGGTTTTCTGCAGGATTAACGCTTTTCTTCCTCTTCATAAATTGAACCTCTTCTCTCTTCTGATTTCTTCTCCTGCACCATAGAACTGCGCTGTGTATGTGCTTTGTATCTATACAGGAGTACAGTGCATCCATGAGAAACCTCTTTCCAAATTTTTTATTTATTCCTTATGTGTTCTGCTATGCTTGCATGCCAGCAAATCCTTTTGCACGCTGCGTTTGCCCAAGGAAAGAGGTTGTTTTGTGGTGTATTTTTTTTTTAGGAGACAGATGTTACCAATGTAATTAATCCAGTCTACACCTTTGTCCCTGAGTCCTCTTGAGGCGTCCTCTCAATGGTGAATTGATAGCAAACAGACTCCTTTTGCATTGACTTCTCATTGCACTTTAAACCCATCCATATAGCACATATGTTCTTGGTTTGGGTGTGTGTACATAGATGTGCTAACACTGATTTTGGACTTATTATACTTAGTGACCGTGCCACCTGCTGGGGATATTGTGTTCAAAGTTCCTTGTATAGCTCCTAACATTAATTATTATGTACAATTTCTTAGTTTTGAATTGTGATGATGTGGCCTGAAAATTTTGTGCTAACGTCTCAACCTCCAGCTCTTGATGACATCTGTAGCCTTTCCAAATGTATCTGTCACTGGGGGTGGCAGAGTATTACTACAGTACCTGTTTCTTTCTTTAATTTTTAATGCTATTCATAACTCCTACCAGAGAGCTGGATTGTACAATAAGACAGAGCTTCTATTCGACTTTTGCAGCTTTTTGGCATTCCAAAACATAAACACTTCAGAAATAAGTGGACTATTTCACTGCACCTTTCCATGTTAGCATATTTCTGGAAGCAATTCAGACAACTGGAATATCCACCAAGCAGCTCAAACTTCAGCAGCAGTGAAGCTCTTTTTTGTATTGTCTGAGTGGGAATAGACCCAGATTGGTACCTGTGTTTCAATTTTTGGATTTAGTGGTTTATGTTTTGTTTTAATTTTTTATTTTTTTTTAAAACAACTATTCAATCAGCCTTCAACAGGATTCTATAACGCATGTACAGATCTCATTAAGGGTAGTCCATTGTTACAACTAAGGTATGTTTAAGTAATTTCCTGAATGTAAGCCTTGCATTTCACTTTTGTTGCAATAAGAGCCAAAATGGAATAACAGTAGAGTCATGCAAAATTAGCTTTATTAAATTGAGTTAGTAGTTCAGTAATTTAATTAAAGCTTGATAAAATTAGACCTTTGATGGTTTTTTCCCATGGTTCTCAATTACAGGTTCTTAAACCTTAGGGAATGGCTAAGCTAATGATAATTATATCGTATTTTGCTTCTTTGAATGATTTACTTCCTTATTTTACGCCATGCTGACTACATATCTTTTTGCGTGAGCTATATATAGGCAAGCTATAAAATACTTGGAGTAGACCTCAGGAATATGCACCTACACACTGCTTCATGGTACAGGTTCAGATTTCTTTATTATCAGTCTTCCAAGCTGAAATCCAGGCAACCATTCCTCTACTCCTTATATAAAGCTGAACATTAGGTTATGTTACGAGGCCCCACGATTATTAGGATTATTTTTCTGTTGTTGAATACACAACAGTCTTGCCCTCTCCAGCACCAATGGCAGAACTCTTAAATTTCCCTGACACAATTTGAGTCTTCAAAGTAAATATTACCTACTTGGATATGTGAGACTGCTTTATGAAGTTCTTAGGACAGCCATACTATTTATATTTTATAGGCTGCATTTAAACAGAGGGCAGAAGAATAAAGAAATTCTTTGTTCAAACATCATTAAAAAATGCACGTTTTTTGCATTTAAGCATCATGCATGCACAGATGCTTAATTTGAAGGTCACACATTAGTAAATTTCTGGATAAATATAAGTATTTGAATGTATGCCTGCATACATACTATCTGATATCTGGTATAATTATCTTCAAATCCAACATTTGTGTTAAGAATTTATTGTGCTTCTTGGAGCAAATATTTTCAGTTTGGTTGTAGTTTATTGATCTTGTTTCTCAGTGGAACATCAAAACTCTTTTTTTGGTGTGTGTTGCCTAAACCCTTCTGTGTCAGATGTCAAGTATCAAAAGTTTAGAAATTCATGTGATGAAGGGCTATCACTACATATTTATGCACACAAGGGCTTGATTGTTGCATTGCCTTTGATTTGATGTTGAAGGGTGAGACATTGGTTAAAGCATGTTTGGGTTTTTTTTCATCAAAAAGACAACCATGGGGGTGGGGGAAGTCTCTCTTACATTCTGTGTATAAGATCCTATCATGATACGGTTTCTATATTGTGTTCCTCATAGTGAAATATGAACATTTATACTTAGGGTTGTTCCTAGAGAAAACATAATTATCTCTTATTCTTTCAACATGTGCTACAAATGCTTTCAAAGACTCAAGTGATGTGGTCATAGTTCTCAATCCTGTGAAGTTAGATTGACTTTCCTAGTGACTAGCATTTGGGAAGGATGTCTGAAAGGTTGTCAGTATAGTTGCCCTGGTGTTGGAAAAGGTTTTCTGAAGGATTAATATATCTCTACATTGGAATTATCCATGGATGCAAATGTCTAAGTCACTTATTAAAGCGGTGGAAGCAACTGTTTCATGCTTATGTTTCTAATTCAGTTGGTTCTTTAAAGTTCTTTTTATTGTTTTCACCTAAATGTACGTTTCCTTTTCCTTTCAAGTGTGGCCATATGTTTAAACTGAGAATTCACTTCCTTTTATGTAATAACTCTGAAAAACTCTGCTGTTCTGCCTTAATAAAGTCATTTAAAGCTTGTCAAGACACATTAACAGTCTTTAAAGTCTTTACGAATTGGCTTTTACTCATTCTTGTAGGTGGACTCACAAGATAATTGTTTTGGCATATTTCTTTAAAATCATAATTTACAGGAAAATGGAAAATTTTTTCATTCAGTAACTTTAGTTTCAGTTTTGAATAATTTAAATGCAAATAATGCTATACAATTGCACAGGTGTCTAGAGCCTGTATTCACTGAACAAAACAGTAGTTTTTTGATGCCGTATGTGCCGGTGGCATCAGCTATATGTGCAATACTGGAATTTTGGCCTTTAAGTTTGGCTTCTGTGTTTGTGATATGGGGCCTTTTTGGTGTGGTGGGATTTTTTAAATTATTATTTTTATTTCTTATTTAACAAATCTGAAGGCAAGGTCTGCTTTCATTCTTCATTTCTGGTTGATTTAAAGGAAAACAGCAGGAAATAAACAAAAGACTGAACTGACTTCTCAGACTTGGATGATTTGTGATTGGGATACAAAGGCTACTGATGCCATCTGATTTAGAGGGAACTCCTCTCTGTCTTATATGAACAACATCAGTTCATATGAAACTCTTAAACTTGGCTGAATTCTGTTTTGTATGAAGTACGACTTTTTGCATGTTTTCACATCTCAATTCAGTTCTCAGCATTGCCAAATCCTTCCTTAACTTAAGGAGTAAAAAACCAGAAATAATAATAATGAGGGAAGCAGAAAATTAACTTAAATTTCTTTGGGATATGAGCTATGTAGCCCTTAAGTTTCAGGAAAAAAATAGACTAGCCTTAAAGTTTTAATGGTGCTTTGGGCATAGCTAAATTTTGTCTGTCACTAGAAGCAATCTCCAAATGTTCTCATTCTTATGGAGTCATGAAGCTGTTTTTCTGTCAGAAAACACTTGCTAAGAAGCAAATTCTAGAGAAAGAAATAATTTTATTGCGTGGGTTTATAACATGTTATAAGTACACGTAAATTACACCATTTATCCAACGCTCATTTATACTAGTCAGATTATGAAGCTAGTTACACTGAAGATTGAACTCAAGAATGTTGCATTTTTTCTAAGGTGATAATTTTTTGAGTTTTTTTTATTTATTTCTGTGTTGACATCTTAGAGCCAACTCAAAGCATTACATACTCATAATCCATTATATATTGGGAAAAGCATTTACTGCCTTATAAAGTTAGTTACATAAAAGTTCATTGCTGTAGCAGCCAATTTGTTACTTTTACTGCAGACTAAAATTCAAACAAATATTTTTTTCATTATTCTGAATCTTCATCTGTAAATACAACTCAGTTAGATGTGAACATTTTTTATGATAAAATATTTTGGACAAATTCTAAATACATAGAACTATCCACTGAAATTCTTAGGATGTGGTGCTCTCCAGAGGAAAAGAGAACAGATGAGATAATCATAGAGTGGTTTGGATTGGAAAGGACCTTAAAGATCATTGGGTTCCAACC
>JAOXNG010000042.1:18693247-18704097 GCA_028566535.1 Scolopax minor | reverse complement strand
GGAAGGGCCATCTGTCAGAGGTAATTGAAAATGGAGGCACTGACCATCTGTAGGGTATATAAGGTCCCCTGACATTTTTTTAGAAGCTGAAGGGTAATCCAGTGTTATAATTTATAGTGTGTCTACCTATTATCCTCTACATTTTTCAAGGGAATACGTATTCTTGGTCTTTACCCTTTCACTTCTGTGGCCTATCTCTTTATGTCACAAAGTTATTTCCTCCCCCTGTCTCTGCAGTTCACTGTTGACTGAAATGACCCCTGTAAATCTTTGTGAGTTTGAGATTTTTTTCAGAAGGTGTGTTGTGTAAATTACAGGTCGCTGGTACTGCTGGAGCTAAAATGCAAACAGAAGCTTTACCTAAAGCCTTAGGATTTTGAACAGGGTAAAATGGAATTCAGATCTAGTTTCTACTTTGCAGAAGTCAATAAATGCTATATTCTCTTGCTTTCTCTAACCCATACGGTGTAAATCACTTGGCAAATGCAAATGCCAGCTGTGTTCCAGAGAAAAAATGTATAGATATGTACAGGTACTGTGCCTGCTGACTTTCTGTGCATGCAGAGCTACAGCTGGCTACCAGTAAATAATACGCTACTTGTAAGATCAAACTCTTGATTCCATTATGAAATTTAGAAGGATTTTAATGTTCTACATGTTAAAAAGTTGAATTTTATACACATATTTCTATTTAAACATTTATTAGGTGTGTCAGTGTGGAGGAAGGAGATCAGCTCTGCCACACGCATGAACACACACAAACACATGCACAAAGTTTGGTTTCTTTCAGGAAAAAACAAAAGACAAGGTTGCTTGAATGTTTTTATTAATTAACTTTGTAATCCAGACATTTAAATACTGCACATGTGCTGAGCTCATGTGGAGAGAAAGCAAAGATACAGAGAATTTTTAACAAAAATGGAGTCCCAGCAGGATTTGAAGTACACTGCTTTGAAATACAGAGCCAGAGCTTGATTATCCAAGTGAAGCAAATTTTCTGAACGTATACAAGGTGGTGTTGGGGTAAGTGAAGGAAGCCTGTGAAGTTGCTTGGAGTTGTTTGAAATTTACATTTCAGGGGATGCTTGGCAGAGATCAGAACGAAGTCCATTTTTCTGATGGATCTGCAGGATCTGCCTGTGCCCAGACTGCAGAGAGATGAGGCTAATTGCTCGTTTGCTACGCAGGCTTGTGCTCTTTTTAGGCAAAAACTGCCTCAGTGTTAGGGAGTGGGAGATGAGGAGGGGATGTAATACTGAGCATGGAGCAGTTGAGTATGAGGACCATGCATTTGTGTCCCAGGGAGGAAAGGCAGTGAATATGGGGGAAGAGCAGCTTCATCAAAATATAGCATAGTCAGGACAGGGTTTATTTATAGGTTCATAATGAAATTAACCTACAAAAAAGAAAACTTGCAGAAAAGGTACAGGGAATTAATGTGTTACCAGATCAAACCTTTACTGAACATTTTGAGGCAAACACTTGTCTGATATTCAAAATATGTTGGGCAAAAATACATCTGTTAGAGAAAAGTTTGCATTCCATATCCTTGGATTTGTGACAGCTAAAAATGGGTTGTTCAAAGGCTGTATTGGGCAAACTAAAGTTGTAACAACAGTAACCCCTGTGTCCCAGGGACTTCACAGCACTGACACCCCTGCAGCAGTGGCCCCTGCCTGCCCTCAGTGGCCGCCCTGGGCCCATGTCCCCACGCTGCTGACCCCTTCCCACCTCCTGAGTGACCAGAGGCTGGTCAGGCCAGGGCACTCAGTTCCTCACAGGTACCGCCTTGGGCCTGAGGCGGTCCCTGAGGCTGCACCTCATAAATTGTCCTAATTTATGAAGTTATTTCTAGAATTACAAAGTCTTTCTCTTACCTAGAAGTAAGACCTTACTTGCTTTGGTTTTGTGTTTTTGTTGTTTTTTTTTTTCTTTTTTTTAAAAAAAAAACTTATTTCTTTTAAAAATCCAACCTAGAGTTGCTGACTTGGTTCTGCTGGCAACCTGTGAGGAAAACATGCTTTTTCTGAGTCACAAACAAGTTGGTGAGTGGGTGATAGGCATTATTTAGATAAATTATTCCCTTCCTTAATTATAAGGGGGAAAGCCATGCATGTTTCTTTTGTAAACAATCGAGAGCAAAAACGTGTAACATAACATTATCAGGAAAGGCTTAAAATCTGTGGGATTTTAATGCAACTAAAGGAACATGGCTGAACATAATGATAGAAAAGGCATTAAAATGCCTTGCTTTAAGTAAATATTAACTTTTGCCTTTTCTACTTGGTTGTATAAAACTTGCAAGTAGTGGGTACTTATGTATGTGCAAGGAAACAACTGTGGCAAGCATCTCGACAATCAGAGTGCAGATTTGGCAAATGGGATAACATCACGGCATAAATGACTTACAGCTGTAAACTGCAGCCCAGAGTAAAGAACACTCGCCAACGACTGTAGCTTACATAAAACTTCTATGAGGTAACTTTATGGACAGGGAAGGCAGATTACTGATATTGCCATGAAGTAAAAGGTCTGCTTTGCTACACCAGAAGGCCCAGGGATCCACAAATATCTCCTGACAGGTGGCAAGAATGAGATTGACTTGTACCTAACTCTGAAAAGCCTGAGCACAATTCAAAAATGTGGACTCCATTCCTTTAAAGCTTAGGAGAGATTTTTGGCTTCAGATTGGCTCCCTCATTAGTGAGTGTATAGTAGTCTGACACATAGGGGTAGAAGTTACATGGTACAGGTCATATTCTAAAGCATCCTTCAGGCCCACCAGCCACCAGCCTTGAAGCTCATGCAAAGTGCTGCTATGGAATGTTTTGTTGAGATTTTTAATTTATTTATTTATTTAATCTAGAAAACATTTAAAATATTTTCTTCCTTTAAGATACTGTTCTTAAATGTGTTGGAATCTTATCAGAGGAAATAATCTTAAAGACAAAATAATTCTGGGTGGTTTTGTTTGGGTGATTTTTTTTTTTTTTTTTTTTTTTTTTTTAAAGTGGAAGGTTTTGACACAATGCTACGTGATTTCACAACCTCAGAAGACCTCAGTAGGCAGCGTTTAATTTTTTAATTCAATTTTATTGCTGCTGCTGTGGTAGTTGAATCTGTTGTGTTCCATACAGAGAGCGATATTACACTTATCCAAAGCATGTCCTCAAGCTGGCCTCTACATCGATGTCAGTTAGGGACTTCAGACCTGATTTCTTGTTCAGTGTTTTCTCTGGAACTATTTTATGAGAAAAGACCTCACCTACTCCTTCTGCAGTCACCTATGAGACCCCTCAGTCCCTTATTCCTCTTTATGCAGAAAATAACTCTTTAATAGAGACATTTACGACTTTCCATTATTGTAAATGATAGCCCTGTCTCTGTGTTCAGAGTACATCTCAGCTGAAATGTTCGCAGTCAGCTGCTCTAAGAACACCTACCCTTTAAACTCTGTCTAGATAAAACCACAATTTCTTTATTTTTGAGGCAGCCCACAATTTTCATTAAACGAGCTAATTATAGCCCACAATGTCCACACCATAATGTGTTTCTCCCAGTTTCTTACTTATTTTGGGACAGCATCTCAGACAATGTTTGTCACGATTGCGTATTCAGTTCTGATCATGCACTTCCTAGGTATGCAAGATAATCTCTAACAAGAAATGAAGTAGAGGTCAGATAGACATTATTTAGCAAAGCCCCTAGCGATGGATCAGGCAATGGGAATATGTCACTAATTCAAGGTTCATCCAGATAAAAAAACCCTACATTTTTAATCAGAAGTTGGACAGATATGGATTAAGGAAAGAGTGATAAGGATGTGTGTTTTCTAACATGATGGAAGAAGTAACATCAATACAAAGCTCTCTAGCTTTATGCAATGTATGCTGGCAAGTTTAAGACACATCTTGTTGCTTTATTGTATGAGATTCAGATTGTGATATGCACCAAAAAATGGGATTAGCTGCATCCAAAAAGAAAAAGCTCAGAAAAAATTAGCCCAGCTTTTCATGCTGTATTAGGCTAAAAAGGTTTTTATGTACTAATAGAAGAGCAGAAAAAGAGGATTGGGGTAAAAAACGCCTCTTACCAACAGGCCAAAGCCAAGGTCTTGGGCCATCCTGGCAGGATGGGAAGGAACCTGTGCAAAACAGGTGCACCTGTGTGCAAAACTTCTCATGGCAGTTGGGCATCCCCTGTTTTTTCTTCTTTGACCAGATGTGGTCAACTTGGTCCTTCATCAGAAAGACTGCTAAGTCCGTAAAGAGCAGTCTGACACTAAGTAGAGAAAGTGCTTTAAAGGATCTGAGAAGCAAGCTTGGAGAGATGAATTCAAATATGTACCTCTTCAGAGTGTATCACTTCAGAGTGATAGTGTGATGAGAGGAGACTTAATATGCTTCTTCTCTAGATGCAGATGCAGGTTCCTTATACAGAACCTGGCTTGTGTGACTTGAGGAGGAGGACCTGTGTTTTACTACATTTGTCTCAATCTTTCTATTCTGATCTTTCACACTAAGAATGAAGTAGAGAGGAAGGTGGCCTGCTAAGCTTCTCCCAGTTTGCTATGCTACCCTTTTCTAAAAATTTCATCAAAAAGGAAGTGGTATCTTTAGCCCATAGCTGCTGTTGAGTCATCATTAAGAATCACTTGCTTCTCCATATTAAAAGTTCTATTTTTTTTTTCCAAATTTAGTTGATTTAATTTTCATATTGACTTCTGGTTTAAATGCACTTACAGGTGCATCTTAGTATTTCTCTGGGCCTAATTGCTTCAGGAAAATTTACACAGCTCTTGTTACTACTCCAAGGAAACAAGATGCTATACAAGTTTATTTAAATGAAAATATTAACACACCAGAGAATTGCCTGTGCAAAACTTGCTGTGACTTCTGTAATACCTGCATTTATTTTTTCATATGGAGAATTTAATCTACTCACACTTCATTTATCAGCATGTTCAATATAATCCACAAAGGTTATACTAGGATTTTTTTTTAAGCATGACTCCTGTTTCTGTTATTACTTGGAAATTAGTCTGTACATAATTTCTTTAAATTTCTTTCTGTCAGAGTGAGATGTATCATTTTAAAGGACAAAGCCCACAGGGCTTCCAGATTTTGTCAATATGCAGCAAGTAATTTCATGAGAAACGTCTTTAATATCAAATCTCTGTTCTGGTATTTTAATATAAAATTTTACTGTATGATACAATAACATTTCTGACAAGAGTGATTACATCTTTGGCATTAGGACAGAATGTGACAAGTTACATTTTCTGCAGTGTTTTATCTGTTATTTCCAGCTCAAGAAGGACTAAAACATGCTCTGTTTAAGATCATCTAAGAACTTATTCTGGGAGTTTGAGTGAGATTTTTAAAAATCTCTTTTATTTAAGTACAATTTTTAATTCATAAGAATGTTAAGAAAGTCCCCCTTTTTCATGGAGGCATCTGACTTTTTGTTATGAATTTCTGCAGCAGACTGATACTTCTCTAAATTTTTCTCAGCTGTGGAGAAAGAGAGGATCCAAAGGAATACCATCCCTCATAGGTTGTATGACAAAGATTTATGGTTTTTTTTCTTTGACTAGTCCAATAAAAGCTTCAAGAAAAAAAAATTAAACTAAGTGGTCCAAACATGTATGCTTAAACCTAAACACGCTTTCAATTCAGACTATGGTTCTTCAGTTTTATTTTTAGAAAGTATCCAGTCTCCTGTGGATGTCCTTGGAAGGTGGAACTAAACAGTTTTCAGGCACTCAAGTCCTCTCTTACAGTTGTCAAGCATGTGTAACTAATGCTAGTTCTAGGTATGTACCTTTCTGATTTTAAAGTGTACTCTAATTGATCCAGAAAGCTCATTGTAGAGCCAATCTTAGACAGAAACTTCTGGATTCCCTGTGTCATATCTTACCACCATTAAGACTAATGAGTACTGCTGCTCTGATCTATTTGCAAAATTTTCTATCAGGGCCTAATATCTTATTTGAGCAGAAGGAGGTAGAAAAGTTGCAAAAGGCATTGGCATGAAGGAATCTAAGCCAAACTGCATGAGAGACTTGTAGAGAAAAAAAATGTTTTGATTTAATCGGTATTTCAGGAAAAGTCAGGCAGAAGTGTTGCATGTGACTACATCTGGAACACTTTAATGCTTCAGACCCTCCTACAATGATCCTGCACATACAACATAAGCCTTATTAATGTATTTAATAATTCTGAGACTAAGTCCATCTTTTGGCACTTGTAATACTATTAGAGAATATTATCTTTTATTCTTTGACAATGCTACAGTTATAAAAGATTCCTTCTGTTCTTTCCTTTTCCTGCAATATTTGAGGAACTTGAACTGCTCAGATAGTCTCTCTGTAATGATCAGTATGAAGGCATTTGCCTGTATGTCTCTCCTGGACAGCAGCAGCCTTGTTCCCTGATGTGGGGCAGATGGCATGGAGGAAGTTGGACCATTATTTTTCCACAAAAAGGGAGAAATGGCTTCAACTATAGAAACGGGCTGTTTCTGTACTAGATCATGCACATCCAGCCACATGAGCCTGGGTTGTTTCTTATACTGATGTTCCAATCAAGTGCCCGTTCTAGCCCTTAAGAATAAAGCAGGTCATATAGAATAGTAGTGCTTCCCTGAATCACAAAACATTGAGCAAAAATATTTTTCTGAGTTTGCATTTATGTTTGTCAGTCTGTTGACTCCTTTGTGTATTTTGTTTGGAATTTTGTCTCTCTTCCATGTTGCAGGTAGGAGTGTTTTAAAAGTTGCAGAAAAATGGGTTCTGTAACTGTTAACTTTATGATGGCTAGCTCTTTCACACTCTTCTCAACAAAAGGAAGTAGTTTCCCTGAGTAACGCATGAAAATTGACAGAAGTTACAGATGGCACTGTCAAATAACCAAAGAAAAAATAATGTCCCATTTACTGTGATTTGTCTGCCAGAATTCAGGGTGCTTCTGTCGTTTCCCTGACACTATGCTATACTGAACCATGGCACATGGACAAGACTTGTCATTTAGATATGAGCTAAAGTAAATTATTAGTTTGGATTGAATTCAGAAAAAAACCTGCTGTTTAGAGTTTTGGTATTCACTTTATGGAGTTCTGCAGTTGCTGTAAACTATAGCAGCTTGATCCAACGAAGATGCTTCTGGCTTTTTTTACCTTTCTTGGAAGTTAAAAATCCAGTATCTCTCTGCATACCTTGTAAATGACTCACCTATCTTGGTTATAAAACTATGTATAGCATACTTGTGGCATCAATCTTCATTCATTCTTATTTTTTAAAATCTCCCAAATAAATGGAGCAACCATAGCAGTCTGTATTGTTAGATGCACAGAGTCAATTCTCACTCTTCTAGCCTTTTAAAGTTGTATGCTGTGTTCTTTAGAGCAGCCGTACGTCATGTAAAAGTGTGTTGCCATTTCAGGTGTAATTTGGCTTACTATTTTTATTCTCAGCAGGCTTTTCTCTGATCTCTACATGACTGAAATAATTTCAAGGTGACCTGCACAGTGCCCTAAATAGTCAATAATTAAAAAAAAACCCAACAAAAAAACCCAAAAAGGCAACCACCAAACTGGAAACAAAGTGAAAATTTTCTTCTCATTGGAATATATCCAGAATATGTCAGTGGAGAGAATTATTGAAAGGACTTGTGAAGAAGCAAGCTAACAGTTCTGAGGAAGGAAACAGAAATAGCAAAGCCTGGGAGACAGGCTGTGAACTCAGGGGCTGAGGATCCACCACTTGTTTCTTGGATTCTGAGCTGTACAAGCAGCCTTGGAGGAGAAGTCATTTGTTCTTTGTGCCTTTTTCTGCTTCTCCTCTGTGGTCTCTATATATCAAGAATGGTTGGTCAGATGCCACCTCAGGCAGAGGTCCATGTGACATTGCTGCTGCTCAGCTGGAAGAGGTTTGGGAAGAGTTGTGTGTGTCCTGCATAGTTTTGCCACTGCAAAGCCCTTCCTTGATATTTATCTGACAGGAGGGGAAAGGATATAGCAGTGCACCAGAAAAAATGGTTTTTTTGGTATGAACCCTAGCAGCATGTCTTTGACATGCAGTGTTTGGTCATGGGTTTGTGACCTTGGCAAGGTGTGTTACAAAGTACCTTCATGATCCCAACTCAGGACTGTGCCAGGTGTTGCAGATGCTTTGATTTACAGAGTAACTTCATAAGAACTATATGTAACTTCAGAGACATACTTCAGAAAATTAAATAGGCCACAAACCCTTGGAGTATGAATGTCTGGAAAAAAATGGTTTGAAGAGTGAATGGTTTGGTCAGTAGTGGAATATGCTGAATATCCTTGTTGCATGTTGTTCCTTCCTTTCCTGTTTTAAATGTTTTCTTGATGTTGACTCAATGATAGCTGCTCTTTTAAGAGACACAATAACCTTGGATGTTTCTCTGTGACACGTCTGTATTTAAAAGGAATAAGTCACTTTGAAAGAGTTACCAGAAGCTGTCCTGAGTGCTTCTCTTTTTATGCTACCCTGGTGTTGTGGTGGTGATGAATTTCATGGGCCTAAGAGGTCTCTGGGTTGGTGCAGAGCCAGTGTGGTTTGGTTGTGCATCTATTCCATGTCTGTATTCCATCACTAGGAGGAGGTAGTCATTGCTGGCTTGCAGCAACCTTTTAGGATCTTTACAAACAATGTGCACTATAGGCTCTGCTGTGGGGTGAGAGGGAAGTGGTGCTCATCACCTGTGTAAGGAAGCAATTGAAAGCTTCTGCACTTTCCCGCTAAAGAGTATGAACCACTGTGATACCTGTTATTTTTGTTTTCTCCAAAAGGTGTTTTTCCTTTTTTCCAAAGAACTGGCATAATGTCTTAATATCTTCCTTACTCTTTAGTTTGTTCTTAAGTTTGTAAAATACTAACTTCCTAGAGCTAAAAACTAGTATATGCTAGTAGGTTTGGCCATAATAACGATGGCGCCTTGGGGAAATTGTGTAGTGTGGGTAGAATTAAGTCACCATAGTTCAATATTGAAAACAATAAAGGGAGTAAGTATTTAGTGGGAAATAGCTTGAGAGCACATCATTAGTAGGAACAAATGTAAGACGATGAGGATGTAAATCCAAAAACTCCAAGAAAATAGAAAGGAATAAATCAAGCAACTCAGTTTCTAGATACAACACTACTATATTTTTCTATTGCACTCTAAAGGGTGATGAACAGGCTGATGTGGGGCTATATCTTTCTTTAGAGTGCTCTCACTGGAGTCGAAGGGAGAAGTGTTATGTAGATTAAAAGGCAGAATTTGAGCCAGAATTTTCAAACCTTTACTTAGATTCATTAAAACATATTAAAGCAACTAAAATAAGTGACTCAACTGAAATAAGTGACCAGACTTCTGGAATGACCTCTGGTTATCTATGTTTCCCCCACTTAAAATCAGGTATACCCATAGAGAAATTAGAATTTTAGTTAAATGTGACATTTTTAGTTAAATGGGACACACACCAAATGGAAGTTTGCTATTACTCTTCATGAAAACTGACACTCTGAGAGAGGAGAAATAGGGAGGAATTCCTGCTGAGACTTAAAGACATTATGTGAGGAAGAACTAAATGCAAATTTTGCTCCTAGTTCCCTGTGAGGACATGATGAGTGGGTGTGTGGGTAAATGACAAGGGAGAAGGCTGCCTGTCGTGCCTGCCTCTGCTCTGGTACATGTCTAGACAAAATGAACGAGTCCTTTGGAGTCAGTGTTTTCTAAAGTGTTCTGCTAGAAAGGTTTACACTGGCTTTTGTAATCTCAAAAGAGAGAATGTAAGTCAGTATGCATTCAGGCAGAGAGCAAATGCTGATTAGGAATTAATGTTTATTTTCCATGTGATAAATAGCAGTCAACAGATGAGTTGTCAGTAAGGGTTCAGCAGGAAAGGCTCTCTAGCATGGGAATGTTATGTTTCAGCCATACACTTGTTAGTAATAATGATATGATGGCAATTCTCTGTTACTATTCAGAACTAGTAAGTTTAATAAAGGGGTGACATCAGTGTTCACTGGTATAATCTAAGTCGTGAGTCCCAAGTTCCAATTGTGAGTAGAGACATGTAACAGCAAATTTCATCTTAAAACTGGAGAGCAGATGGCCAAATGTTGTGGTGTTGCCTAGTTAAAAGTCACTGCCCATAAGGCTCCACTGCAACCGGCAAACATTTGTCCCTACAGGAAAATATCAACAATATTCTCTTCCCTTTTTTCCTAGGTAGGGGTTATTTTTCCAGAATGTAATAGTACTTCAAGAACGTTAAAGAAAAGTACAGGAGCAATTTTTCTGTGTCAGACCAACTGTTTAGTCTTCTTTTGTCTTCAACTATGGAAGTATTGAATAGATGTAAAAGCAGGACAAGGGTGAGTGATCCACTCCCTTAGACTATGGAAATCTGCAAAGCACTACCAAAGTTAAAGGCTGCATGAATTGTGCTAATGTCCATCAATAGACCTATCATCCATAAAATTGTTTAAATTCCTTCTTGAAATTGTATATGTTTCTGATAGCCACAGTATCCTGTGGAAAAATGGCCAATGAAGCATGTAAAAATATATATTCTCATGGGCTTTTAAGAGTACCACTAAATGACGTGACTCAGGTAATTACCGTGTTCTGAGAAACAGTCAATAATCACTTCTTCTCCACATTGATAGAGATGCATTAAATAAACATACTCCGTCTGTATTGTAAGGTTTTAACTCTGAAAAGTCCTTTTCTATTGAATCTCTATTTTTAAAAATGATTTTGTACTTCTAATCATCCTTTGTTGCCCTTTTCTGTTATGTACGTTATGAGGTGAGGTTACTAAAAGTGCACTGAAGATTC
>JAOXNG010000042.1:18674772-18685779 GCA_028566535.1 Scolopax minor | reverse complement strand
GGTAGGAGGGCTGCTGTGGCAAGAGCAGAGTCCCTAGTGCCATTAGATTGAGACAGTTGTTCTAGAAAAGCAGAACGCTTTGGTTTGGTTGTTTGGGCTTAGTATGGATTTGAAAGGAACAAGGCAGACTTCTGTAGTACGGGGAGAGGAAAATATTTTTTTTAACCATTTTCCCATTGAAGTTTGACTGTAACTTGGCTCACTGTATTTTGCCAGAATAGCTGTAACTATTAGTATTTTACTCCTTCCATCTCCCCCTCAGAGCTCCACAGCCATCTGGGATAGGCAAGGAAACAGACGTTTAGCCCCAGGTCTGTCAAAGAGGAAGCTGTTCAAGTAGCACTGATGCGCTGAAGCCATATTTGTGTCCTAACTTGACCCTTCTTTATGTAGTTTCTGTTCTGCAGCTGCCTGTGTCACCTCTCTCCTGGGGTCTTAGTCACACGTTCAGGGCAAGGGCAGGGACAGAACACGGGTTGATTTGGGTCTCACTTCCCCACGCTGCCTGTATGGGGACACCTGTGTGGAGGAGTATGATAGGAGAGATGAACTCCTGCCTGTGAACAACTAACTGGATCTCCCTCTCAATAACTTAAAAATGTTAGAGAAAAGTTTATTGTTCAGCTTTCCAGGACACCTACCCTTAGATGAAGGCCATTACAGAAATGATGCTAACTTTCTTCGAGTGAAAAATTACAATTTACTGTGTTTATTGCTATCATACACAAAGATTAGACTGGGAATTGTTTTACTGCAAAGTAAAAAAAAAAAAAAAAAAAAATAGATGGAACATTAGAAACACTCTTATTACAGCCTAAAGTGTTAGGAAAGAAAGTGCTGAAGAATATAAACAATCCAACTTTAAGTCTCTAAGGTCCCTTTTCTGAAGTTTGCCTTTTTTAGTAACGGGATTATTTTACTTTGGGTTTGTGGTTTTGCAATAAAGAGTAGCTAGCGCATATTTCTGGCAACCTTGCCTTCCTTAAATATGGGAAAATACTGTGCACTAAGCAAAGTTGTTTTTCCTCTTCTATGACAATAAAATTAAGAGTTATGACTTTCTGTTGCCTAACTTTATTGCTTGGACTCTGAGATAGTATGCTAGTAGCTGCTCGAGCATGATACTTTTGAGTATGTTGATGTTTACTGAATTCTGCAAAGGAGTTAAAAAAAAGAAAAGGTAATCTGTGTAAATCCGTACACTTTTCAGTCATCAGGGCTCTCAATTAAATGGATTTGAACATGCTCATCACCTCACAGTATTGCAGCCAATATTCCCCAGCTGCTTGAATTATCTGTATCTTGTAGTGCCAGTTGCCTTTCCTCCCTTAGAAAAATTTGAAAAGCTAAGCTTTGCTACAATGGTCATAAAAAATAAGCTTTGGTATAGTTATCATATATTGTATATAAAATGTAGTACACTATACCAATATTAAAAATAATTTTTTTATGGCCAATGGGAAACAAAATCTTTTAAAGAAGCAGTCATGTGATAGGAATAATTTATAGTCCAACCACACAAACTAAAGTGTTCACTGAAACAGCTTTGTTACCAAATACAACCAAATACTGGAGAATTTGGGCTCAAGACCAGTGGCAAAGGCTGAGACAATGGAGCATATGGACACACAGTATTGGCATATTTTGAATTATTAAGTCAGATGGGATGTTTCTAAATACATTTTTGCGACCTGAGAATTGAATACCACTGTTAGTGTTTTCTCACTAAAAATGTCAGATAACGCATCTTGCCTATGGCTTTCTGGATAAGAACCTTCCTTCCCACAGAGCTGAGTGCTTATCCATAGAGATAACGTAGAATGCAGCAGAAAAGCTTTATATTGACTTTAATGGATGGATACAGCATGTTGGTATCCACTCATTACGTAGAGGAAGATGTGAGAGAGACCTCCTACGTTGGCTTAAAGCCTCAGAGTTTTTCAGAGTTCTTATCTATGTAGTTACAGTGCGAGTGAAGGAGGGAGGAATTTATAAGATCAATTTATTATTTATTATTCTATCTAAATACTAATATAATAATATTATTATTAACGCCATGTACTTAATATTTACTTATTTCTTTAGCAACCTATTTCCACAGCACATACTGTGCTCACAAACTGGACTGGAAGGAGCTATGTGATATTGCTGGGAGTTCATTCTGGTGAACATTTGCCTCTGTGCAGCAATGTGTGCTGTTTGCAGTCAGTCCAGCTTTTAAAGAAAAATTAAACATGGTGGTCGGGAGACTGTGCTTTGATGAAATGGCATTAGAAGTTTGATTATACCAAAAAGGGAACTACGTGAAACAACCTCCTTATGTGCCCTGCCTGCTGTTGGACTCTTTAGTACTCTTGGTCCTGTAGGTAGAGTCTCTGTGGGCAAACTTTAGCCAAGTTTGATGTGCAGGCAATGCTGCTTTCTTGGTTGGGAATCCTACCAAATGCACAGTGCTCATGCAGCAGGTGTCCTGGTAGGGCAGGACTGCAGTTGTGTTGTTTTGACACATGGCTGTCTGCAAGTACTGATTGAAATCCTTTTTGTTTTATAAATTTGGATGATTATATTTTCAAGATTGGCATCATTCTTGAGTAATTGACTTTTTCTCCTGTAGTGATCTGTGAGAAGATTAATTGCGCTGTAAACAGAGGAATTGTGAGATGAAATTCATCGAGAGGCAATAAACATAAACTTGATAATGTAATTTAATGTGCTCCTGCATTAGGCATATTTTTTGACTATAACTGCAGTTCAGCTCTGAACCCTTACTCACTGAGGTCATTAGCAGTGCTGTTAGTGACTGCTGTAGGACTAGCAACAAGTCCTCAAAGGGGTAAAATTAAAACAAATGCCACTGACTCAACAAATAATTGAAGCTTTTGCAAGCTGTGAATTCTAGAAAATTGCTTTTTTGTTGTGTCCTTTCAAAAGCTTGAAATTATAACTTTTTACCCCTCTGGTGATTTTATGGTTTTCCATTTGGAAAATTTTGACTCTTTTCTTCCTTCGCTTTTTAATAGAACCTGAAGTTGCAGGATGTTTTTTGTTATTGAGTGAGCTGGGTTTGTGCTTTATCTGTGGCTGCTGGTGAAATACCAGGAAATAAAATATCATAGGGCTTTTATGTGCATGGATTATTGTTTAACTGCTGTTTTCGTCACCTTTTTGTTAAGGCAGTAGAAGTGAAATTGCTAGTCTGCAGGTTATGTCATTAAAGGTGTTTTGATAAAGAATTAACAGCTTAAGCCTTGGTTTATGAATAAATATTGACAAGTGACTTGAAAAATTTACATAAAGTAATTGCAATGAAATAAAAGCTCCCCAAACCAAAATATTTCTTATAAAAGTGCAAATTTAAGTTTTATATAGAAGGAATTGGATAACACTTAAACATATTTCTAAATGCATATATTAAGAGACCTTACTAAACTCTTCCTCTTTTTATCAGGCAGTAATTAATTCCAGACATGTCTCCATGATGTAAAATGCTAATCTGGCTTGTACAGGAGTGAAGGCAGAGATAAACCAGAGATTTTATATTAGGAGATATATGAGGGATGGAGTGCATGAGGGAAAAAATGCGAAAGTGGTTTGTAAAATACAGGTTGCCTTTTCTGTCATCGTTTCTCTGCCAATTTTTCTCCTTTGGAATTCTAGAGACAGTCCTCCAATATTAAAGACAAGTCTACTGTGGGAGAAAAGGCTTTGAAGGCAGATGGAAGGGATCCTCTGCCAATTTTTGGTGCTTCTCTACCCAGCACCTCTCTAAACTTGTTCCACTTGTGGACAGAGTGAAATTGGGCCATTGATCAAAACATGTAGAAACACTGTCCAAAATGAGAGATATAGCCAGGCTACTGTTAATTTATAATGTTAATTTAGGAATTTACTTTTAGTTTATACCTTCAATGAGCTCTGAAATGAATATTGTTCATAAAAAGTTCATATGTTCATATATTGTTCGTATAAACAGATCCTTGAATCTTAGAGGGCTCTGCCTCATTGGTATCTACTGCTCCAGCCCCTTTTGGGCAGGTGCCTGGCAAACTCAAGGATTAAAGAAATTCTGGCTTTGTCCTCTGTTGGCATTGTTTTAATTGCTTTAAAGTATTTGAGTACTGTTGTTTAACAATGAGACACCATCTCTCTGTTGTGACAGGGAGAAATAGCTGTATCACAAACTGGTCCACAATAACTCAGCAGAAGAGGAAATTAAACAATCTGAGCTCTGGGATGAGTCAACCGGCATGTAAGCGCTTCTGTCCTTGTGTTAAAAAATTATAAAACAATGAAATGCACAATATTTTCAGCATCTTGGAGCTCTAGAAGATTTGTACTATGCTAATCTGTCTGTTTCTCAGTGCTATTTATAAAGTACTGGAGACCTGTGTACTAACTGAAGAAAATATTTTTGCTTCCAAGAGCTGAATACTTTTGCTAATGTCCATGGAGAGGCTTTAAACCTAAATATGCAGAAATACTGTGCTGACATCTTTAATTTTCCTGAGTTCATTCCAAGCTCATTGGGGCTTTCGCCAGGGGATGGGATTAATCCAATTGCAGTGACTCTGATCAAGCCTTTTCTGTCACAAGCCATGCTAGAGAGCTCTAGTTTGGGTTTTTTTTTATGTGAGATGCTTTTCAAGTAACAACAGTGCTGCAAACAGGCCTAGACAACAAAAATGTTTAGAAGTGAAAGACAGTATAGAGGAATGAGAGCCTGAGGACTCATGGGTGTGAGATTGTGACTGCTTTATCTTGACAAGAGACCCTGTCACATCTGAGCCTGCTTGGCGTTTCCAGGGAATGATGGCTGTGGCTTTACGGGTGGGAGAAAAGGAAGTAAGTGGTGGAGGGAAGAAAATTGGTACTGGCTGATTGCTCTGCATTCTTACCTGCAGCAAGGCCATAGGATGGGTTTTTCTTGCCAATCCATTTTTCATGTTGTCTGGGCAAGGCTGACATGCGTCTCATGAAGTGTAAAGGGAAATGTTCACAGCAAAAGAACACTGGGAATGAGCCTGTGGTGCTAGCATAATTAATTTTCTTGTCATGTTATATTGCTTGAATTGTAAAGAACAGCACAATCAGCTGGTAAATTATTCAGTTTCTGTTGCATGTAAGGAGGGTGGGATAATAATTTTCTTGGCTTGACTTTAGTTGTTGCTGCTTCTTCACTGTACTTAGGTGGTGTTATAGGGTTTCTGCAGGTCAGCAATATTGAAGCATAACTATTTTAGCACTGGGTGGCACATTCCTTGTTATTTATGAATATTCAGATTATCGAATATAGCAGTTCCTACTTTCCACCTTCCTGAAATCAGTTTAACTCCCTAATTTGCCTCCTGGAAACTGTAGACATAAGACTGCAAATTTAAATCTTATTACTAATGAGACTATGCTAGATTTGCCTCTGAAAGCAATATAGGTGACAGCTGCTTGTGCCTGTATAAAATCTGGAGAAAAGAGGAAAGTGGGTTTTGTTTTTATTCACCCTAATTGCTGTAACTTTAAAGATAAAGTTAGACTGATAATATCACCAGCTTTTCTTTGGAAATTTCTGGGTTTAGTATTCAAGGATAATTATACTTCTAGTTGGAATTCCTTCTATATCAAAAAGACTCCAACCAAATACTTCCCCCTCCAAAAAAAAACCACAACCCAAAACAAAACAAAAACCCCACCCAAACCCAAAAAAAAAAAAAATTAACCCCCATACCAAGAAAGCTCTCCCAGAGAGAGCATAAAATATGCCTTTCTTTTTGTAGTGGTTTATCCCCAGAACAGGAACTGTCTCTGCAAAAGGAGGTAGAGAATCTTTCATTTAATAGCCAAGTTGTAATAAACAAATGTATTGGCATCATAGTTTATGCTTTAATGTTTAAATGGAGGATTGTATACTATAGGAAAATAGATAAAGAGAATTCATAAACTCTGGACTTCATGGCTTACAAAGGCAGGCAATGACTTTATGAATTTCTCAGCACATTTCTGCCCTAAACCTCAAGTAAATACAAGTTCATAGAAACAAATTTTTTTTTGTGACAAAGGGTATGTCTTTGGCAAAGCTTTTATCAAAAGGATCTTTTAAATTCTAGTGTGGGGTTCCTATTAATTTCTCCATCTTTCCTGAATAGTCTCTATATTTCTGTAACATTTGCAGTTTTCACTTGGTATTTGGAACTCAAGAGCATTTTCTATATTGCATATGAGAGCTGAAGTCTGAGTGCTATGGAGGAGCTTTTTGGTTTAGTGCAAATGAACAACAAATATCAAAACTTTGCTAAGTAGAAATATGGTTTTGCAGGAAATTTTAATAAAGACAATTGCAGGAGAAACTTTCCTACAAATCTGAGACTCTCACCCATCCTTTCATTTTAATACATTGTCAGAATGTATAGGTGGAAGGACTGATGTTCTACAAGATGTGGCAAACCTGAAATCTGATGTAGTTAGGTATATTAATGGCAAGGTCAATGCTGAATGTAAGAGTATATTTCTTAACTATGTCTTTCCTCTTGTTCTTCCCCCACCCTGAAATTAAGCCTAAGTACATTTGACTACTTGCTGTATACAGCTTATTTGTGGAAAAACATGTCTACAATTGTAAAGCATCAACATCATCCACTTCTCTTCCTTTAAAATACTGTGAAGCAGAACTAGCCTTCTGCAATGTTCTGTCAAACTGGTTTGCCCTGGTTCCCTGCAGACCACAAAATGGAATGGCAAATTCACATCTACATTTTTAAAAGAGCATTCCTGCATCATTTTTAATTCCAGTGCTGCCTGATCCCACTATCCTGGTGCCCTGAGGGGGTGGTGGTGGTGGTGGGGTTGGGACCTCTGTGCTACACAGTTCTTGACATAATAGGCTGTGCCAGCAAGCTTACAAGTGAAAAAGGCTGAGGAATCTGAGATTTCATTGCCTACATCCTGAATTCAAAGTCTAGTTATCATTTGTTACAGATAATAATAATTCTTGTCTTTCAGCTGTTTTTCTGTAGCTTTACATGTTCCTCTTATTTTTCCTCTGAACAGTACTTATGAAAACTTATGTGTATGTATGCTTGCTTAGGTCATATTTCTTGTACTTTTTGTGTTATGTAAGCTTAGAAAATGTTTGGTGATAATATGGTAGGAACATGCAGGAAGGATGGTCATAGAAATGTATTTGACCTCCCATGGCAATGTTGTGTGTCGCTTAGAAAAGTTACAAATGTCAGATATTGAGAGGAAGTCATATAAAGACCTATTATACATGACACTTATACATTTTGCTATGACATTAGATTCTATCTTAACATACACACAAGTAAACTATGTCCATAGTGTCTTTTGAAAGATCTGGAAAATTAACTCTAATCTTGTATCTTGAACTGTGGCTTTTTTCAAAGGCCACTTCAGCTAACCACCTTAAAAGCTATATTCCTTGCTGTTACAAGTTGCAGTGGAAGAAGAATGGGCATCTGCTTTGCATTTCAGTATTCTCACTCATATATTAGTAGATCTGTGTTAAATTCTCCCTTTTCACAGGTTCAATTTCACAAGTTTTTTCTTTTTGGTACTTTTCCTGATCTATGTCACAGAATATAATCCTTGCCAATGAAAAAAGCATTTAAAAACCATAAAATACTTAGTCAGTTACAGTGTGAAAGTGAAAAAAACAATTCTAATGAAGAGCATGCTTTAGAACTGCTTGTTCAAAAGAGGTTTGTTTATTGATATATTTAGGTATTCTACAAGGAAGTACATAATGGAAATAAATGTACAGGTTGTGTTTATAAAGCTGTGAAGTTTAAAGTGGAGATGTCACAGCAGATGGAACCTTACAGGGAGAAGCTACTGTACAAATACTTGTATCAGTACCACCAACTGTCAATAGGCTTTTATATCAATTTAGAGAGTAATTTTTTATAGAGTATTTCAGATTACTTCAGCAGATTTATGTCAGTCTGTCTGCCTAGGATTCAATACCATTGAGCTTTCTACATTAAGTATGCTGACTTCTGTAGGAAGTATGCTGATTAACATGGAGGCATATAAAGCACTATGGGCCATTACATATAGAAGTCCCACTAGTCTTCTCACATCCCTAGAATGTCTTTCATATGACTAAGAATCTTTCATTTCAAATTGTTACATCTATTCACCAATACAGTTTGGCTTATTCAGACGGTCTCTAACATTGTCTTCCCCCATGCTGTGCTTAGTGTAAGCACTCAGTACTGAAGCATTAGATATTTGAAAAATTGTTCTGTGAGAAGGACCATTGGATCAATCATACCACTTAGTATGATGAAATATCAAATATTTATGCCTTGAAAAATACACAACCTAATTAATATAATGTGGTGACTCTTACAAAACTTGCTCCTTTTCATTTTACAGTATGTGTTTTTTTTAATAAAACCATCTTGGCTCCAAATGCACCCTGGGAAACATATTCCATGTAGCATGGAAATGTATTGTTGGAAAAAACACAAATGATGAAATGCAGTAGGAAGGCAGGGGAAAGGAAAAACTTGTGCTTCCTTCTTGGTCCAGAAGAAGACTTTGTGTTGCATGAGAGAAGATGGTGGGAGTAGCACGTCTGTGTGTGTGCGTATGCATGCATCTGTGTAATTACAAAAAAAAAAAAAAGAAAATATGATGTCTTACTAGTAAATCTTCCATAATAATTTTTTTCAATGATGCATTCTGTTCCTGAATGTTTTTGTCCTGTATTCCAGTAACCTCCCTCAGAATTCATATAGTGGCTTTCAGAGTTTTTCTGAAAAAGGAAAGCTGCAATTAGCCAGGGTTCCTTGGAATTGTTCTTGTCCACTTGTATTGGTTGCTCCACTCTAGTTTATCACTACTGTGTGTGATCTATGACAACTTCAGCTATTCTTCAATATATTGTCCCTTATGCACAGGATCTATTTTTCATATCACTGGCTTGAGACTAAGTGTGCACAGCAGACCACTAGATGCTATTTAAAACTCTTTGATGTGAAAGGGAGAATAGGCTGAATATGAGTTGTTTAGCTTGGAGAAAAGGAGGCTGAAGGGAGACCTTACCACTCTCTATAACAACCTGAAAAGAGATTGTAGCGAGGTGGAGGTTGGTCTCTTCTCCCAAGTGACAGGCAGTAGGATAAGAGAAAATGGCCTCAAGTTGCACCAGAGGAGATTTGGATTGGATATTAGGAAAAATTTCTACACCATAAGGGTTATCAAGCATTGGAAAAGGGTGCCTAGGGAAGTGGTTGAGTCAGCATCCCTAAAGGTATTTAAAAGATGGATAGAGTGGTGCTTAGTGATACAGTTTTGTCCATGTTAGATCAATGTTTGGACTCAATCTGAAGGGTTTATTCCAAATTCTATGATTACTTGAAGTGTAAAAATCCCTGTTCTACCAGACCATGTCTCCTTTCTCCAACAAGTCAAGGTAACAGTGGTTCTTTCTGGGGTGCAAGTTCCAGATTACATTCTGCCAATAGGTCATTTTTTGTTGTTGTTTTTCCAAGATCTGAATATTATTTCAGCTCTATGTATGCAAAAGATGTGTTTTTCCAAAATTGAAGTTGATAAATGCCACCAGAGAGAGAATTTTTTTGCCTATATGTTGATACTGAGAAATATTAATATTCATTTTTTATAAGCGTAAGTTTTATTTTTTGTATTACTGATATCTGATGGAGATGTTATGACTGAAATATTAAGCGGTTATAAACTTTGAAGAGATTCTAGAAGAGTGGGGTAAAAGGAGCGGCACTTATGTATATGTTTAATCAACTTTATATACAGGTCATTGAATCTTGATTACCTATGACTTGGATATCCAACTTGATAAAGCAGACTTTGATATTTACAGAGTTATCAAATCACAGGTGAAGTCAGAACAGTGAACTCACCAGGTGCTTTTCTAATATGTGCTGAAAAATAAAAAGCTGTCATCTGGGGAAGTCAATTGAGAGATAGGTGATAGTATTCTTATTCTGCTGAAATCCTAGTATCTTTGAAATATGTGCTATGATGTGCCTCAAACTTAGAAAAAGTTATATTTGTCCTTATTTTTGACAGAGAGCAAATACTTGTAAAGGAGAAGTAGCTTTTACACTGATAATCATGAGTTTATTCTTTTTGTGCACAGGAATCCAAATCAGCAACTCACATGACTTATAGTGCATGTGTACATATCCCAGAAGGACATGCAAAGATAATGTTTCAATAGGGATAGAAGTGAATTTGGAAATGAAATTAACCAGATGTGAAAGATAATTGCGAAATCAGAATACTAGATATTCAATAAGTCATTAGCTTTCAACTTAGCATTTTCACTTAAGGAGCAAAGGCAGATATAGAAGTATAAAAAAATGAATGGTAAATGGAAAGAAGAAGGAAACAGGCAATGAAGACTTAAATTAGAATCTCAGAAATGTAGACAATTGATTAGATATGCCAAATGTTATGAGAAGAAATGTATGGCCAAAGAGCAAAGGATGATATGGAATCTAAGTATATGGGGAACAAAACGAATTACAGCTATGCTTTTAGCCACTTCTAAAGGAAGGTGTGTTGATTTTTATTTTTTTTTCTCCTTTATCTGGGGCTAAATAAAAAGACGGTATTTCATTAACACAGCTACTAAAAGTACCAGAATTCACATCATAGATTGAGCTAGAATTTACTAGTAGACTCACATCAAAAAGTTTTAAGAGAGCCACCTGAGGAGCTGTGCAGCCTACTAACTATTGATCTGTTTAGTTCACTTCAGGACACTGAAAGAACTGCCTAAAAGTGAAGAAAGCTAAAGCTGAAGGTAGAGAGGAACAATCAGTCATTGATCCCTTGAGTAGTTTTTGGATAGTTGATATAGGACTCAATAATAAAGTATTAAAAGAAGGTTATAGTAAAAGAAGAAATAGTTGCAATGCTAAAAAACCCCAGAAAATAGAGGTAATTTGAAAGAATCTCTCTCTTCTGACTGGATGACAGGCTTACCTGATGCAGGCAATACTGTTG
>JAOXNG010000042.1:18644743-18659294 GCA_028566535.1 Scolopax minor | reverse complement strand
GGGATTTAAACAGTATAACTAAAGAATAAGGAAAAATAACCATGCTGTTCAATGATACATATGATCACGGGGGAAAGTTTTGAGGCAAATATCTACTTCTAGTAAAAATAATAAAATTAAATAAACTTGCTAGAACAGCAAGAATTAGAAACAAAAGAAGGAACTTGAAGTGAAATAAAATTATTTGATAGTGATGGTCATTTTATATTTTCAAACACTGTGGGAGTTATTAGTCTGAGTGCTTTTATATTGATATTTCCTTGCATATGTTCAGCACAATGAAGAGAGTTTATCTCAGCCTACCTTTCAGTCTGCAATGTGTATTGATTTAAAAAGTGAGATGCTAGAAACCCAAACAGTAGACTGGTGAGCAGCTGCTGTTGTAAGAAAAAGGTGGGAGAAATCAGAAGAGAGCAAATGAATAGTGAAGTGGAAAACAATTATATACACATTTTAAAATGCTTTAGTCATGGCCTTCTCAGGAGCCTGGGTGTTTTATAAACAGAAGGAAATTATGGACCAGACGACAAAAGCTAAGATCTTCTCTGAAAGACTCCTTTACCAGATTATAAAATATATCACAGCCATTTTCAACTTCATTGAATTTTCCAAACAATTGCCATCTTTTGCCCTGAGAAATACCTTAATTATTTTTAACTAGTCTGCATCCTAATCTTTAAATATTGTTGCCTTTCTATGAAACAAAATGGAAAGATACCTGCTGTGTTCAATCTCTTGGTCACTATGAACTTGAGTTAAAACCCAATAAAGTCAGCCAATTGATTTGGGCAGAATAGAACTCAGCTGCATTTAATTTCTAACTTCAGCAACTTTAGTATTTAAGAGTTGGCTGTCTAAGGAAGGTCTGATTTATTTTTATTTTTTTTTTATACCAGTGACAAAGAAGCTTTGGAGATGAACAAAAACAATCTTGAATTCCCTGCACACTTCCACTTCCATGCTAATGGATGAATGTTGTGAGGTAGAAGAAGGTAAAAGATTTCTGCAGTTCAAAGCACACTGCATTTTTGCTCACAGTTACCATATGATTACAGACTTACACAAATCAATGTTATTTGCAGGTATGGTATATATTCAGACACTTATTTGAAGTTGTACTGCTGTATAGGTAAGGTTCAATGGGGCAGGAGAGCATATATTTCTGTGAATAAATCTGCATATTTCACATTGTCTTAATGTTCTTTATTCTTATCTTTCACAAATAGTACTGGTGCATGTGCCCATCCAGTGAGTTTTCCCCAGCATTCTCTAATAGCATAAGAGTCTTCTGTGTTTTAAGTCAACTAAAGGTTTGCCTGGCTAGGGCTGTTAGTGTCCTGTCACAGCACGTAGCATCCCAGTCATGAGTAAGGAAGCTATTGAAGAAGGCAAAGTACTAAAGCACTGATTAAAAGCCTTAGCTGGGAGATGGAGGTAGGCATGGAAGGGAATTTTTGTCAACATTGTTGAGTATTCTTAGTAACTGAGAAGCAGAAGTGTTATGGTGGATGAGGTTTTAAGGAAAAATAAACACCCTGGTAGTTTTGCTAGTGTTTACAAAAAGCTACTCCCAGCTATGGGAAAGAGGAGTTGGAAACATGATGCGAAGAGGGACAGCATCCTGGGAGAAGAGTTGGCTTTTCAGTTGTAAATGGAGGTGGATGCAGGGTAGTCTTGCAGTGCAACCTCATGAGAGGTGGGAGACCCAGGGGGCAGATGCACAGTCAATATTTGCAAAGGGGAATGTCTCACACTAGCAATTTGTAAAGTGAGGCAACATTGTACCTATCGTATTACCACAAAAGGACGTTGAGAGCTTGAGCTCTGGGAAAACAATCAGGAACATGTTAGAAAATGTTTTAGACTTCTCGTCGACTGCCTATATTAGCAATAGAAAACCTGAAATTTTCCCAGGATAGAGCAGATCTTTCTCTCTTAACCCTCTCCTGGATTTCTCCTTTTCTCTTCATCCTCTCCTGGTACCAACCTGTAACTTAGACAAAGAAGTAACAGGCACTTTCTTGACTTCGTGTTCTGAAGAAGTCCCCATTTCTGTCACTCTGTCCTCACTTTCCCTCTTTTGAATAGCATCAAATGTGAACTATTTGCTTTTAGGGCTGTTCTTGATACTTTCCTGCCCTGAGTAGTCACACTTAAAAATTAAAGCCTTGATTTCACGTTTTTAGGAGGGCTTTTTCATATCTTTGATGATTCTTAGCAGTACTATTAGTCTAGTCTCTTCAGGTAGATTCACTGTTATTTTATATTTTTTTTAAACCCTTAGGTGAGAATCTAGTTGACTTGATGGTCACAGCACCTCACTGAAGACAGATGTTATTTCCTATTACAAAGAAGAACTCAATCTGTAGCTTTGTCGGTGGTCTCCAGAGTCTCTCTGATAAAACTAAATAGTCGTTAGATGAAGAGATATGTTCTTTCCTCTGAAGTGCAGGGGAATCAGCACAAATGCCATTAAACCCAAGGGCAAAAGTAATAGCTAGGTCTGTTGTACTGAGTCATGGGCAATGAACTTGGCCCCTCTGGGTCAGAATCTTCATCATTGCAGCCTGCTATGAGAATATGAAATGATTGTGTGATTAACGTGATCTTTCCAGACTGATCCATGAGCATATTACATTCTTACTGCAAGAAGAGTTCATGCAAAATTTTAATGTCATTTCCTTTTTTTAACTTGAACAACATCTGTCTGTATGTGAACAGTAGGATTAAGCGGACACTGGCTGCATTTAGATACACTCTTAATCTCAGTGGTGTTGCATACAATAGTATGTCTTAGTAATACTTAATAAAATTATACTTGGGCAATTTGGTTAGTTACTTTTGGGTATATAATGGCTACAAGACTAAGAACACTGTTGAACTTGTAATTAAGAATCTAAAATAAGACTTACAAAAGTACATGTTTGCATAAAGATCCTGAGGTAGTGATTTTTTTTTTCTCTGCTCTTGTCTCATAGCCAATTAATAAGTACCTTCACATCTGTTGCTATAAGAAGAATGAGTCACTTTCCTACCAGTGAGTCTGTACTAGAAATCCTTACTGAGTCTTTTCTACATTTCATGCTGTTTGTAAAATCTCTTCCCTCCACAATGATGAATTTATTACCCATGAGATTCAATAATTCTGCTTTATTGACTGGAGCTGTTAGAAAAATACCTTTAGATGATAGACTTATATTTTCCGTGTCTAAGTTCAGGTTATTTTGAGAATCAGGCTTCTGTGAGATGAGGATAAATTGCCTTCTTTGCTTTAAGATGAGTTTAAATATTTTTGCTGTGACCCTGGTAATAACCATTATCAAATTGTAATCCAATTAGAGGATAAAAAAAAATAGAGTGTGTTAGTTATGCTAAAATATTTTGTATATTCTTTTCTTTGAGTTTATGAGGAGCCTGCCAGTGACAGTTTTATTTTTTTGAAGGGTTTCGTTGGTTGTTTTTTGTTTTTATCATATCCCAAGCTGTTGCTGGTTTGAAAGAATAACCAATTTTTCTGCCTTGAAATATGCTGCATGAGTGCTGATACCATTGCTATTGACACAGCATGTAAATTTAGGGATTGTTCTAATGCAGTTAAGCAGGACACTATTGTTTATTATACAGTACCTGAATTAACTTATTTGCAGGTTCTTTACCTCTGCACTTCTGTAAAGCACAGTTAAAACTAGATGTGATCCAAGCCAGAGATCTCCTGTGTCTAATAGTGTCAAAAGATGCATAGAGAATTTTCTGAAAAGCTGAAGGATAGCCAGAATTACTATTTCTGGTGCCTTCAGAACAGAGTGTTTTGTGATCTTTGTTATATTTCAGTGGTATAGAAAGTGTATATTATCAGTATTATTTAGCATAGAGTGTCTATAAAATAATATAGTCTGTTGTTTATGTGGCATATTGATAATAAAGGTGGTGAGAGGAGAGCCAAGACCTTTGTGCTTATTTTGTTAGCATTCTCAAAGACACCTGCATATTATGTGCTGAGAAAAGTATTCTGTAACTTGTGGCTGTGTATAATGTTTAAACATTTAAAAGTAATTGCTTATGCTGTAAGCAGGGTGATAATATTTCAAGATGGTATCAATGCACTTAGAATTCAGTGCCATTTGCATTTCTTTTCTTCTATGAAATCTGGCATTTTCATTTCATAGATGTTTTAAATTATTATTATTTTCTGAATGAGGTATGTTTGTTTGATTTGTATGGGCGACCACTGTTATCAGATTGGCTGCATCATGTAATATCTTCTCCCCCACCAGACAATGCAGTGGGGAGCATAGGGAATAAGAGTTGGGACAAGCAGTTTGCCGTGCATTGTTGCTGTTTGAGGAACTGCTAGTAGCTGAGCATGAAACAAATTTGGCTTCAGTTTGGTTACAAATGCCTGTCAGCACAGTGAAACAACCCACTGGTCTGCACCTGTCTTAGCACATGCAAACGTTTCTGTGAGGATAGGAGTGCTAGACCTGCACATATAAACGAAGCTTTGTTCCTGACTGTGGTCATTTTTGCTCTGACGTGTTCTTACAGAGAGACAATGTTGACAACCTAAAACAAATTGTTTTCCTTTCTTTTCTTTTTGCCAGTGGGCCGACAAATCAATTGTTCCCACAGCTCTAATTACAGTTCACAGAATGTATATTTTTCAGAAAGTGAAGTTCTTGCCTCAGCTGCCAATTCCCTTTGGGCTTAACCTTTTAAGGCAAAATTGCCAGTTGTTTGTTCTCTTAAGGCTTTCAAGTTGTTCACCAAAGTATGAAATGACTGAAAAGTGGTAATGAATAAGTGAGCTTTTTGGCTTGTACTTAATCTATTGAGATAAAGAAATTTTGTTTCCTGTGTAATTGCTGTACATAATCATTAAAAATAAGGTTTCACTGCTTGTTCAGTTTCTCTGCTTTAGAACTATTTTCCCTGATGTGGCTGTACTGTGGACTGGACACTTTGGGGATGTTTTAGGGATGAAACACTGGGGATGTTTCTGGAATAACTTGTTTTCCGAAATAGAAAGTAAATCTAATTCTTTGGTGCCCATGTTGCAAGTTCTTGGTGTGAGTTGAACTTAAGAGTTTTCCTTGCAGTCATTAAGGCTGTCAGCAGAGCAAAGCAACATTCTGGATTCGTTTCCCAGGTTGAGCACCAAGGAGGAAACAGGAAGAGAAACTACTGCAGTGACTTTGCACTGCACAGGGATTCCTGGATGAGAAAGTCCTTGTTGGGTAGGAGGGGTAGCTGTTGCAGGAACAACATTCCAGTACACTTCAGCTGTTTCCTTTAATAATTCCATTATTCCTGTTTTAATTATTCTAGAACATTGTCAGAAATAGTTAGTATTCAAAAGTCAGAAGTGGTTTCCACTTAATTAGTTCTGTAAACATTTTTTTAAAGAGAAGCCCAAAGGGATGTTTTCCAAACACAAATAGGAGCAAGGAGAAGTGGCTCTAGAGTACAGTGGAGCTCCCCTGTACATCTCACAGGGAACTGAAAGCAAGCCTTGGCTGGCCATGCCCACTGCTGCCTTGGAATGGAGTATAGGCTGGAGCGGAATACAAGCCTCCTGCCTCTCCGTGGTCCTTCAGCCTCACTCATCTCAACATGAAGTTTTCCTGGGGCTGAGCAGTCACCATACATCTGCTGAAGGCTTCAGTGAGGACCTGAGACCAGAGTAAAGGACTTACCATAGTCTCCTGTTGTTCCTGAAGGTGTTCTAGCACCAGTTAAAATATATCTCTCTATCAGACAGTGTACTCAAAACTCAGCTGTGTGTGGAAGGGTAGGCTGAGGCTCAATTACTGTTGCTATTTTAAAAAATCAAACACCACCAGTACATTCAAAACATACTGAGAGAAGTGTGGGAACTCATTCTGTCCACAACACAGCTGACTTTGTGTGTAACATATGACCTAACAATGGATTAATACTTTCAACAGAGCCTAGCATCTATACTCCTCAAGAGAATTAATTTTAAAGAATGTGGGTATTTCACTGTATCATTTCTGTACCTGCAGCCTTTTTCCTATATATATATTTTTTGTGGTCTGTGTGTGTTTAACGAAGAAGAATCCATTTAGAGAACACTCCCATCATTATTTGGTGACTCTTCCTCTGTCACATGTTTGAGGTATTTGTGATACAACTAGCTATATAGTTATCATTAATTTCAATAATAAATCTGAAGTCTAAATCAGCTCCCTCCTTTTCTTACACTTTTATTTGGACAGATATTACAATAATCTTTCTTTAACCTTGTCAATGCCCTCAAAATCAGTTGAGTCTTCTGAGTTAGCAGAAGCCCTTAATTGCTTTAAGTTGGTCTTTTCAGTTATTTCAAATTGGCATATCTAAGAGAGTGACTAAAAATGAACAAAGAAATTCAGAAAAATGACTGCAAAATTATTAAGAAAATAGCTACCCTTTTATATGTACAAGTAAATACCTATGCAATTTTTTTTTAATCTGATGTAAAAATAAAACTTATGTAAACGTTCTTTGGCTGTTGTACCATTTCCTACTAAATAGTTGGTTTTTTTATTAGCTTTAATGCAGTTCTTATTGGGACTGTGGTGTAGTTAAAGTATTCCTGCTTCTCTAATATATTTGCATTTATTCATGCTTTCTGTTTGGCTATCTCAGATGATTTCATGAACATTAATAAATTAGCCCCCATAGCCCTGAAACTGGTAAGAAGGGATTAGTAAGCCTGTTTTATAACTCTTGGCTGAAATTAGAGCAAGGAGGGAAATGTGTGTTGCAGTTGGTAATCAAACATTTATTGTATTTCTGGAAGGTATTTGTAGACTTTGATGACAAGACTGTGAACAAATATTTCTACAGTAGAATGGTGAAATTTAGTGATTTAATGATGGAGCTTTAAGACAGTGATGGTGTCAGGGATAGAATTTACAAGTCCCAGCTCTCAAATTAGCACTTTAAACACTGCAGAGTGTTACTTTTTGTTGTTTTGGAGCATTATTCTGACTGGTAATTTGGGTGTTAATCTCTGGAGAACAATTTGCAACTGAGAAATCCTTTTGATCCTTTTGATTAAAATCTGTTAAGAAAGATAGCTGGGTGGAGCTTATAGACAGTCTTTTAGTGTTGAACTTTTTCAATGCATATGGGAAAAATAAATATTAAAACTTCCCAGGAGTATAGAAATGGTTTGGATCCCTAAGTGACATGGATACATTTTACCTTATTTTCTGCAGTACTATGGATATCAATGTCATAAATACTCCTCAGTATACATTGGCACTTTCATATAATTTTGGTGCAATATTGTCTTGTGTGTAATTCGGATGAGACACGTTGAAACCAGAAACTTACAGGCAAATAAATGGTCTGTTTTTTCTGATAACAGATGCTCACTTGTGCCAGGTTATTAGCATTGACATGCCTTATGCTGTGGAAATCCTTAATTCTGTTTATGCGTGTGGTTAGTGAAGTGTAACTCACTTATCTGAGTAGTGCAGATTTAGCGAGAAAAACAGTGATCTGTTTCTCTGTCAAATGGACTTTTTCTTTTTTTTTTTCTCCTTCGGAAGGGTCTTTATTTTTGAAATTTAGGAGCCTTTCTTTATTAACGTTGATTCCTAGAGAAGGTTTGTTCCATGCACTACATGCAGAGACAGGGTGGGTTGCTGTACATTCATGGGATAGCTCCACTGGAATCCATGGTGCTACATCCATTGCAAAACCTAGGAATCTGATCTAGAAAGTTATGGTCTGATATGCAGATAAACCATGCAGATTGTAAGATAAAATTTTAATTCCTGATTATTTTATAATTTCCCTAAATAAAAAATTTCAAGTGGAAAGTCTGTATGTTGAAAGGTTTGGGAGGGAATCATCTTTTTTTAATCACAAACATTACAAGAGCTGCTGCTCACCATTAGTGTAGCTTTGGCACCATCTTGGCCATTTCATGGCATCCACACACTGAAGACAAAAGGCCAGTTGTGGATAGTGGGCATCCCTGATACCTTAAATACCATGGTCTGGCTGGATCCAAATCCTGAGTATTGTGATTCAGCTGCATCAGTCCGAGGTGCTCCCTTTACAACCCTCCTGGATCTCCCTCAGGAATTACTAGTTTTCTCAGTGTGTGTCCCATTAATGACTAGACAATCTAACATCTGAACAGTACTCTTCAGAGAGGTGGTAGTTATATTCCTTCACAGATCTGACTTGAGTTTCCTGCCTGTCTTTAGTGTGTGCTGTATTCTCCAGGCCAAGCCACAGAGTCTGTTTATTGTTAAGGTTATGCAGTACTATAGCAGAGTGGGACCATCTGATTTGCAGTCTACGTGCTAGCGCTAAATATAAAAACGCCACTCATCTCCACTATGTCACAATAGTTAGATTAGAGGACAGTTTGGCTCAAAGCTTTAAGAAAAGCTAAGGGAGTACAGCAGAATAGATGCTGCTTCTGCTGCCAACTCTAAATAGCTTATATGGAGAAGGATTTCAGAGTGGAGGGTCGGGGAATCCTTCCTAATTGCAGTGGAGCTGATCTCTAACAAACACTGCAGTAGTAACAGCTCCTTCTCTATGCTTTCCTGCATCCAAAATTTTCTAGGAAAGCAAGCAAGTTTGCATTTCTTACTCCTCACCTCCTCTTGATCCTGCCTGTTAAACTGCAGCTGCAACCATATGTGCAGAGCTCCTGTGTTCAAGGAGAATGTCAGTCAGGCAGACCTTATGAATATCCCATCTATTTTAATAGTAGAACCACACTCTGCCTGCAGTCTGGCAGACATCAAGAAGGGTTCAGGGCTATCACAGAATGTCATTTCCTTAGTAATAAATGGATACAATGGATTATCCAGACAGACAAAGCTCAGCAATGGTCTCTTATAAATCTTCCCTTCCAGTCATGTACAAGAAATATGGTTTTGGACAAAACATTTATTTTTCCTATGTGTGCAGTTACCCAACAGTGCAGATGCAAAACCATTTACATCAAAAAGAAAAAAATTACAACCCCTTAAGTATAGAACTACTAAGCATTATCCTGCTCCTATAATTTAAATGGTAAAAAGATACCTGAACTGCTTAGATGGTTTAGCAGCCTTTAAATACTTTGCAAGTCAGGCCCTTAGTCACTCACCTAGTTGCCCATTCTATTTCTAGTTGCTTAGAAATAGATATAATAGTCTTTTCCTGTCTCACAGAGTAACCGTATGTAAAAATAGATCAAAATGCTGTACTGCCATTCTTCAGTAGCTTTACAAGCATTTTAACTATAAGAGTATTTTTTGGAGCATAACACTGACTAGTTACATTGCAGTGTTCTTTGTTGGCCTTGGTGAGAGCTAAGAGTTCCTAATAATATGTCTTGAACAGAATCTGCTGCAACTTTTTCAACACAAACAGCACGTGGTTCCACCCCTGTTCCCTGCCCTGTTGTTATCTAGCATAAATTTGTTGCTGTTCGTGTTTATTGACGTGCTGACAAAGAATGTACTGTACTTTGAAGGCATTCTTAGTTTTGTTTTTTCATGGCAGGATGCACTTTTATTCTACAAAACAAGTACAGCATGTCTACCATTATCCTCCCTTTTACATATGATGGACGATACAGCTCTGGAAACAGTGTTTGTTTTGGTTTTGATATGAAACAGGAATTTACCTGCAAAAATTGATTCTATTTTTTATTATGTTTGTGATGACAAAAGAGAATCACATCAAATGTCTCTCAATGTGCTTTGTAGAACAAAAGCCTGTATCAAACTGTTAAAAAACTGAAAAAATAAGAACTAAAATATATTTGAAGGGGAATAAATTCTTGGATTGCCTTAACTGTCATTACCAAGCTTTTGTCATTTAATTCTTCCAAATAACAGGCTGTTGTAATTTTTTATTTTCCAAAAATATTTTTCAAAAATTTCAGAAAGTAAAGCTGTTGAAAGAAATAGCAAGTGAAGTTCTTTGATGGTCTTTGGTATCTAAAGAAACTGCAGAAACAAATAAGTAAAAAAAACCCAAACCACCACCCCTACATCCCCAAGTTTACTTTCATTTTTCTCAGTATTCAAAAACATAAGTAAACTGGTAGATGCCTATCTGTTTGACATGGTCTATCAGTTGACCTGGCAGTCACTGGTAGCAATGAAGGGGAAATAATTTTTTTTGTATAAGTAGAATAGTCAATCTTCCAGAAGACATTGTCAATTGAGTTGGAAACAATTAACAACAAAGTTCATAATATTCTAAATTATACAATAATGCTGCAAGGAAGAGTGATGTGCAGATGTCTCTAAACAAATGAAATAATTACTTAGGTATGCAAAAACCTGAGTATTTTCAGAAATAGCATGCCTGAGCTCACCTCAGATCCTAATAATTGCAATGCTCTTCATATCAGATTACTCTGGAAAGTATTGTCTGAAACTTTCATAATTTTCTTTCTGAATAAAATGGAATTAATTATGTATAGTCTGTGCAAAGCACTGAATTAATGTAAAATTCTAGGGAGCTAGAACAATTTTAAGACAAGGTTGTTCTGAAAAAATGACTCAAACTTTCCTATTTGTCTGGATTTCTTGGCTTAGAATAAATGTACTGCAGAACTGTTGAAAATTGAATTGAATATAATTGTACACAGGTTTACAGAAAACCTGTGCATTTGTTTGATCACTGCTGCTATCAAGCACTATGAGTTATAGTCTGATTTTATCAGGTTACACAGAATACTCTGTCACCTCTGTTGGTAGTTGTACTCTCCTGTAGCCTCACCCATTATGACATTTTAAAGTTTCTAATGAAATAAATTAATGTGTCGGGTGAGTAATGTTGAAGAGTTTCAGAAAAAAATGGTTTGTGAAAGGGAATATTTCTTTTTCTTGTATTTCTTAGTATTTGACTTCAGGAGCAATTTTAGGTTCTCTAGTCTTGAGAACAAAAGTATCAGGACTTGTCTACCAACAAGCTAGATCCTGTGAGGCTACATGAGCAGTTTGAATTCACTTTGTAAATTAATATGAGACACAAAGGTCTGGTCTACACATTTGAAAGTGGCCTGTAATCTGTCTGCCTAGATTACTCAAAGAAACTGATGCTCAGCAGGTCTCTCATTGAAGAAAGCTTTGAGAAAGTATCTGTGGGATTTGCTGTGTAACATTGGTGAAAATGCCGTTCCGTTTTACTTCCCAATCATGCAGCTATTGCCAGCTGTATTTAGTAATAAGCATATGACAGATGTTATTGGCTTCAGCACAAATATTTATGTTTTTAAGATGAAATAAAGGTCAGAGTAATTGTAAGATCAAGGCAACTCTGTGTGTGTATATAAATATATATGGATATACGAAGTCTGAAATTTTCCTAGTACTCTGAACTGCTTTAAAGCTGATCAAATACTCTGGAAACAATCTTGCAAACAGTCAAGGATGCTGTTTACTGCTTATGTAAATCAATGTTGCATATCTAGGGGAAAGAAAATAACCAATATGTCTCTTGAGATTTCATTTTATGGCTAAAATTTTCCTGAGTGGGGTTATGACAAACATAAATTGCTATGCAGAAAGGACTTCATAGACTTCAACGTTAGCCTCTTAGTAAAACTTTTAAGTGCTGGTCACTCTCACTTACATAACATTGCTTTGCATTTTTCTTGAAATCTCTCTGAACTACCACTAAAATCTGATTTTGGACATATGACCTTAGTCCACATGGTCGTTAGCAGCAATGTCATGCTGATTTTATTTGCCCAGGTATGACGAAACCTGTGCACTGCACCAGCATGTAACCAATGAAGTCCAGAAAACAAAATATCATTTTTCATCAGAAGCAAGGTTATTGCATAACTTAATTGCCTGCTTCTCTCTTCCATGTGAAAATGAAGTAAAACAAATGTTGCTATAGCCTGCAGTTCATAGGGTAGAAAACCAGAATCTGGTGAAGTGTGTACATATAGGTGTGTAGGGAAGGGAAGGAGGGAAATAGATTCAAATCTACTCACTCAGTTACCAGAAAAGCTTAAAAACCCTATGGATGTAGAATGGCAGGTATTCATAGAATCATAGAATACTATGGGGTTGGAAGGGACCTCTGGAGATCACCTAGTCCAACCCCCCTGCCGGAGCAGGTCTACCTAGAGCACATTGCACAGGAACTTGTCCAGGTGGGTTTTGAATGTCTCCAGAGAAGAAGACTCCACCACCTCCCTGGGCAGCCTGTTCCAGTGCTCTACCACTCTCACAATAAAGAAGTTACTCCTCATGTTTAGTTGGAACTTCTTATACTCAAGTTTGTGCCCGTTTCCTCTTGTCTGTCATTGGGCACCACTGAGAAAAGACCATCCCTGTCCTCCTGACACCCTCCCTTTAAGTATTTGTAAGCATTGATGAGGATTAGGTCCCCTCTAAGACCTCGCTTCTCAAGGCTAGAAAGACTGAAGTCCCTCAGCCTCTCTTCTTAAGAGAAATGCTCTTTTCTTCTGAAGGAGTGTGTCTGCTTGGCAGCCACTGTCTCTCACCTGAGTGTACTTTCTGAGAAAAGTATTTGCATAAAATGAAATATCTGCAAGGAGTTTGAAATACAAACATTATTTCTGAGCAAAGTTTTCTTTATTGGCCAAATATGGCTATTGGGAAGCTTTGTATGCAGTTTACTCATACAACTTATTATCATGCATATGTGCAAAGGTAGCATATGATTTGATCATGGCGTGTGTGTTTGAGGGCAGTTTCTAAATTGATAGTCACATTTGATCCCTCTTCAAAACTATAATTCTTCCTGTGTGAACTTTTATTTTAGCTGCTTTGCAGTCTTGTGTCACACGATACTGCAGCATTGCTGTAGTAAAATAAACATGAACACAAAAGTGTATGTGTGTGTGCCCTATATATGCAATCTTTCTGTTCCCCAAATCTTAGACTTTATTCATTTGTCATGAGAAAAAGCAGAAATGTCACAAAAGTCACTTATTTAGTCTTTAGGTGGGCCTAATAAGATTCAGCTTGTGTTGTGTTAATGGAAATTTAAGAAGAAATCACCCGAGTATAGTTGTCTTGTTGAGTAGTGTGTCATTTTGTCAAAAGCTCCCCATAACTTCTTTATAGACCAAGAATGCTCATAAGGAATAGCAGGAACAGCGGTGGCTCTTAATGTTGGCAAACTTTTATATCTTATTACTGTTTTATTTATGTTGTGGGAAAACCAAAGGACTTCCAGTGAAGTGAATTCCACTTAATAATAAGTTCTTAGTATAAGAATAAGAAAACTGTATTGCACTTTGGATAGTTAAAGGGGACAATTTGAGATAAGAACTGACCTCTTGCTCCAGTGCAGATATGTCTCCCTTCTTTCCCATTAACTCTCTTTTCTGCATTTCCATGTTAAAGCAGATACTTGGGTGGCAGTTCTGTACAGTAGCTAACAAACTGCAGAAAGTCATTTGCAGAAGGTGAAGCTGGATTAAATGAGATGAGAGTAAAAGTCCAGACTTTGGTGGGAGGCTATCTAATAATGTGAGCAATGTATCAAAGTTGTAGTAGATTATTCACAATTAGATTATTTCAAAAAACAGGATTAGATTAAATGTTTTACTGAAGAGTATTTTAGGTGCTATGGAGGTGTAATGACCTGTGCTTCTCAGTCTGCAGCAGAGCTGCCTGTGACGGGTCTGGTGCTGAGGTGGCTGTTGCTCAAGCTCAGCCCTGTGGCAGAACCTGAGTTTTCTTCCTCCTGCTCCTCAGGATTGCTGGCTTTGCTACAGGGCCGGTGGGGCAGTGGTAAATTAAGGTCAGCCTTTGTTCATTGGTCTTTCATTTTATAACCCGTTTCCACCGTAGTCTGAGTAGGACTTTGGCCATTCTTAATATTATCATTTCTTCTGTTTTGTTTTACAGGATCATGGATTTTCCAGGACACTTTGAGCAAATCTTCCAGCAGCTCAACTACCAGAGGCTTCATGGCCAGCTCTGCGACTGTGTCATCGTGGTGGGGAACCGGCATTTCAAAGCCCATCGCTCTGTTTTGGCAGCATGTAGCACACACTTCCGAGCCCTGTTTACTGTTGCAGAAGGAGACCAGACTATGAACATGATTCAGCTGGACAGCGAAGTAGTGACAGCTGAAGCCTTTGCAGCTCTGATAGACATGATGTATACATCCACACTAATGCTGGGGGAGAGCAATGTTATGGATGTCTTGCTGGCTGCTTCTCACTTGCATTTGAACTCTGTTGTTAAAGCTTGCAAACACTACCTTACCACCAGGACGCTGCCGATGTCTCCACCGAGTGATAGAGTTCAAGAGCAAAACGCGCGCATGCAGAGGTCCTTCATGCTCCAGCAGCTTGGGCTAAGCATCGTGAGCTCTGCCTTAAATTCCACTCCGAGCACAGAGGAGCAGCCAAATGCCATGAGCTCCTCGATGAGAAGTAACATTGAGCAGCGCACTACTTTTCCCATCCGTCGCCTCCACAAACGTAAGCAGTCTTCCGAAGATCGGGCCAGGCAGCGCATCAGGCCTACCATGGATGAGTCTGTGTCCGATGTGGCCGCAGAGAGCGGGCAGTCAGTAGTGCATT
>JAOXNG010000042.1:18616435-18629054 GCA_028566535.1 Scolopax minor | reverse complement strand
CCTTAGGGGATAGGGACTGTCTGTCTGGATGCACAATATCCCTGGTAACTCTGGGACACTGCATACAAGGTACAGGCCAAGAATTTCAGCTCCCACATGGACTTTTCCTTGTACCTCAGATACCTTTTCAAGTTTTTCCAGTATGAACTTGCCTGAAAAATTTTCTCTGCAGCTAGTTCTAACTTTTGCATAAATTTCTTTAAGAGTCGCAGAAGGTCCTGACTAATTGCTTGTTTTCCTTCCTTCCTCTCCTAACAAACTGAACTAGAATATGAGAATCAAAGAGCAGGGTTGGGTCAATGATATGCTCTTTTTCACAAATAAAATTAAGGTGAAATGCACAGAAAGATGGAACTATTCAGTGGGCTAAACATGCAGTAGAGCAATGTAGATGATTAAGTGCAAGAAGGTTAAGCTTTCTAAGCGCTCCTGAAGATCTGTTTGCCAGACACCTGCTGTTTGCTTTCTATTTTATGGAAGTAGGTCAGGAAGCAAATAACGGACATCTCACATGCTTGACATTTATTATTTTTAGTCATTTTTTGTTCCTTTTATTGATGGCTTTTACACACTGATCATGTTGAAAGCTGCCCTGAAGATATTTGCATTTGAATCAAAGTCTGGCTATTCAGGGAGAAAGCCAGGTCAGATAAAAGTCAAGATGTCCCCTCACAATGAGACAGTTTGCTCTCTGAAATAAGCCAATAACCCATTCACTTGACGGATTAAAATGACAGATAAAATGCCTGAGGCATAGTCTTATTATGTGAGTTCAACAGACTGCAAACATAAATGGTTTGCCTTTATACCTACATTTGCCCTCAGGACACTTTGGTTTTCTTGAGCTATGAAAGTTGAAGCGATGATATTTATGTATCATTAGTTCTAAGATAAAGGTGAGAACTTCAGAAAGGCTCCACTGGCATGCTCTGCTGGAGTGACAGTGGTACTGGCTAATTGGTGTTTTTGAGAACCATACAGATCTGTTGAATACACGTGGTTCATGAGCAAACATGGGGGTAGAGGTGGGGGAAACGACTGCAAAACAGATCTGCATGAATACAACACACTAGTTGCCTTGCAGGGCAAAACAGAATTGATGTGAAACTGTAAAATCAGCTATTCATTAAGAATCACTCAACTTTCTTGCTCATGGCAGGAATCTATGCTGTAGCACTCCTCTGCAATAGATGTGAGGTAGGTAGAAAACCTAGGTGGTGGTGTGCCAGTGACTGTATCAAATCTCTTGATAAGAAATCTTGAATTCCATTCAAAGCATTGGCAAAAGATGAAGTTTTTTACTTTTTGTAGGTAGAGAATTAGACCTTTTATGTTGAGCTCATTCTCAAAGAGTACCTCTGGGATATAGCAGTGTCATTTTTTATCTGCATTATTGTGTTATAACAACCTTATTTAGTATGGATGAAACTAATTGTATAATTATCCAATATTCAGCAGACAGATTGAGCAAAGACATTTGAAAATTCCCCCCGAAAAATCATAAATTGAAATTTAGCATACCTAAACTCAGCCATTTTTTCTAATATGTCCACATTGCATTGATGACAGAAGTGCTGTGGAATACTTAAAGACTGCCCCAAAGTCTAAATAAACAGTATAACATAAAGTGTTCGGGTAGATAACCTAATTTTTTTGTTAAAATTACTTCCACATTGTGGATGAGAGGAAATGCTCTGTGTGGTTTGCCACATCAGAATCTGGAATTAAAGGGCACCACATCCAGGCTGATTTCTAAGTAGAAGTTTTACAATGCCAGTCTGGCCATAAATGAGATTATTTCAGAGGATTGCAGGCTTCCCTGCTGGTCTATCTCCTGTAGTTCCATTTTAGTATTCACAGGACAGGGTACTTGACTAAGATTTTTTCTGCTTTTATCCTAATGTCAGGGAAAAAAAAAAGTCAATCCATCAGGAGCTCTTTGAAGTCATTTTGGTAGGTTGGAAGAATAATATTCACTTTCTTTGTCAAGCATATTAACATCTCGAGTTATGATCCTAGGCAGTGGAGATAGACAACCACTTTTACCTAAGAATTTCTGCTTGCTACTGTAGAAGACTCCTTGCTATAGGGATTCTTTTTCCATGTCATTTCTGCCAATCTAAGCTAGAAACTTGATTTCAGTGAGCATCATCTCCATTTTGGGTGCAGACCTATCCCATTACTAGCTCTTCTACTTCCCTGAGTAGCCATTAATCAGATTATATTTTTAATAAAATAACCATAGATTTTAAAATGAGAAAAATGTAGGTTTCTGATACTTTATAGATAATTGCTGTAATAATTAACATAAATAAGACATATCCTATAAGTTATCAAGTATTCCTAGTTAACAATACTTCTAATATGCAGCTCTGAGTCACGAAGGCTTGACAAATCATTAAAGATCAGTCTTGACTACATAAACACATTACATGTATTTTTATTTTTAATTCTTTCAAGCTGTATTGTGGCAATTGTATAACTCTAACAAAGGGTATAACCTGAATTACAAATACTTCAAGGTGCCGTCATAACCTTTGTATGAATTGCACTTTAAGGGAAAATGTGACTTTGGTCACTTTGTGGAAAACATGGTATTTTTTCCTTTTTAGTCAGTACAATACCACTGAAAAATGGAGTTAAGCAGGTTTGCAGAACATAAAGTGCAAAGATGGTGAGAATAGCTTTGTTGAGAAAGACACTTTCCAAAGCTAGAAAGAGAGATGGTTGAGGAATAAGGGTGATTTGAAAATATCTGAATTATCCTGGACTGTCTTGGCTTACATGTATTTACTCCCAGCTTGAAGGTGGCATCTTCTTCAAATAGTAACAGAAGCCGCATTTGTTGCTGTCCTGTGGCCAGATGGCTGTGTGTCCTAGGTTGGCTTTGAACCTGTCAAAATGTATAAGGATAATTTCATTTGAAAAAAAATAGATCAGGTGAGATGCTCACCATGCTGTTTTCTTCTGGCCTACCTTGTTATTAAAGCTTTATAACAAGCCGGTGTTCTGGCTGTAATGTAGCAATTATTGACCATTTTTGAGATTTTATGTAGCATGTACTTATACACTGCTCTAACATTGACACTACTTTGTAGATTTACAGAGGGTAGTAGAATGGAAAGACAATAACAAGACACAAGTTATGTGATGTGCCTGGGCAGAGAGTTAAAGCATGGCATATAAACCTTGGGTAAAAACAGGCATTGGAGTCCCTCCGCCAGTGTTGCAGGAAAAGGGCAAGCAATCTGCAGAGATAAACTGAAGAGGTGGGCTGTACTGTTTATGGTTTCTTCCTTCACACCTGAGCAGGTCCAGAGAAGCTACTTCAGAAGCCTATCTGTTTCTGAAAAGAGAGATTCGAGAATGAGGTGAAAACCATTCTGATCCTTCCATGGGCTTCTCATGGAAGATCCTAATAATTTCTCAAGATAACAAGCCTAGTGTGTAGAATATTTTCTGTTTTTCCAGTGCTTTTCTGATGTCACTCTAAGAGGCCCTGCAACCATGTATAGTTCAGCCAGACCAACTGGGTTATTACATAGTTGTAGAGTTTGCAACTATAGATATTGCTTTCAAAAGTAGCTTGAATGGACTTACAACGTGCTATAGCTATGTACCACAGCACTTACTGATGTGCTGTCGTGTTGCTGATAGTATTGGGTTGGTACTCTTCAGTTTATGGCTCCATTCCCAGCATGACTATCTGGGCATTTTTAGGCACATCACTCAGAATCAGCAAAATGTGGACAATATTGCAATCTTGCTTGGTGTGGGAGGGAAAGGCACGGGTCTATAAATAAGATGTGCTTAGTTTCTTCAGTTGATGGGAAAGCATTTGCTGGGAAAGAATTGCCCAGAGGGTTTTATGACTATTGTCTTTCTGGGCTGAAAGCAAGACTTTATCTTCAAATGAGAAATAATTGGTAGTTTAGTCTTTCAGAAGGCAGTTAAATGAATACCTCTTGTATAGTAAGGCATCATAGTCAACTCTGATCTTTTCTCTGAGTTGTTACAAGCAGTTATCCTCTGCTAAGGAGGACCTGGACAAACAGTGATAAAAAGTCAATGAGAACTGGTTAGCTGTATGCACGTTAGTTGTCTTCAGGAGAGAAAATTCTCTCACAGCTTTTAACAAAAAGTATAGACTGTCCTACATTGTGTGGTAATATCTGCTTTTGTTATGGAAGGAAGGCTGTTACAGGAATGTGTTCTGAATAATGGTCTTAATATTAGGGTAGAAAGAGTCGCTAGTTTCTTGCTCTTGTTTGGTATTTGTGCTTAAATAAATTTGAAATTCATTTTCCTCAGTTAAATCATATTTCATTCATATTAAAAGACTGATTCTATGAAGTCCTGTGTTCCTGCAGATTTTTCAGCACTGACAACAGTGATGCACATCAGAAACATTTCTCAGCACCTAGCAGGAATAAGTGTTTAACTTTTGAAGACTTTTTTTTCTTTTTTTTTTTTTTCAAATTGACTTCAAGAGAAGTTTAGAAAGGTTTTGGCTGATTCTGTGTAGGACTTGGGGATAAGTGTCTGTATGAAAGCAGAAGGAAAGCAAGAGAAATGACACCCTGGAAACTGGAGATGCCTTCTTTTAAATCCAATTATCTGCTTGGAAACGAGAAACAAGAGGAGAATAATTGAATGGGACAGTACAGATAATCTATCTGTGCAGTGCATTGAGCAGGGCATATTTCAGCTGCCTGGCTGTTACATAAGCATTGTTATTTATCTGTTGGTATCTTGCTTCTGACATTATCAATAAATTGGTATCACAGTTTGTTGTCCATCATCCACATTAATTTGAAGATGTGACATCTCCTACTTGGTCTCTTTTACTTGAAGAACACAACAAATCAAACAAACACAAGTTGTTTTGTAAAATAACTCAGCTCCCAGAAATTAAACAGGTATTTCCAAAATGTGTTTAATCATTTAAAGTTTTTATCTCAGAACAAAATACATCTCAAATGGAATTGCTTTTAAATGCCAATTTTATTTTGGACAGTTAGGTCCCAGGTGAAAAGAGCAGCTCAGTGCTGGCCTGTCTTTGTAAAGGGTGTTTAGGGGACGAAGGACTTCAGAGAGTCTAAAAGATATACTTTTAGACTTTAAGGGCTGCTGTAAGAAAGCAGCAGAGAAATGGTGGAATAACTAGAGTGCCAGTAGCACTCAGTGCCCAGATAGGCCATACTAAGTCTTAGTCAAACTTTGCTCTTGCTACATCTCCATAAGCTGAAGTGGGGTTTGTGCTGAAGGCAGCATGCCGTTACTGGTTTACTGTGTCTCTTCTTGACATCTTCCTGTGTAGCCTATCAGGGGTAAATGTGACATTGACACCTGCGTTGAAGACTTACTTAAATGTCACTGTGAAAACCATTAATAGCTTTTGTTGTTGTTGTTGTGTGCCTCATAAGGTTTGCTAAATAGTTACCAGACACATTTGCTATGTTTTACACTATCAGCAGCATTTTAGTGTGTGTTAAATGTTAGCAAAATGGGAGCAGCGTGGAATGATGCAGTAAAAGAGTCTCTTTGAAAGCTGAAAGAACAAGTAATAGCAGAATTTACAAGGCCATTCTTTAATAAGATGGATTACAGGTTTTTCATGCCTGAGATACAGCACACGGAATACATCAGGAGTGCAGCAGCCAGAGCTCCAGACACAGCACAGCCATGTTATTATGGCACAGAGTATGGCTAATCAGCCTTGTTGATATATTAATATATGCTGAGATATCTCCACCATGCTGATGGGGCTGAGTAAAAATATGTTGTCAATAGTCCAGATGGGCCTATTATCTTGGTTTTAGCCCAATAGCAGTTGTTGGAGTCCTGAGTCTAGTAAGGCACAAGAGCAGGAAGGTCAGGAAGATTTATGAAGTGATGTGCAAAGTGGTACCAACTCATGAAGAGCACTAATAACGCCACTGAACCTAAGCTAATTAGTCTGCTTAGCATCTGAAGCACTGAGAAGCAGCATGTGATGATATTATGGTGTGGTGTGCTGACACCAGCTGCCCCAGAACAGCATCACTGCGAGTGCTTCTCTGTACCCATGCATGGGAATGTGGCTCCTTCAAGCCATGCAGGTGTCTGCAGCACTGGGCAGGTGCAGGAGGCTCTTCACAATGGTGTACCAGCTCTGTCTCTCCACTTGTTAAGGACATGACAAGGTCAGGCCAGATGATCCCCTAACCTGGTGTCCTGGTTAGGGACCTAAGTGGCTACTCCCAGCTTGTCCATGAGGCTTGGGTGGAGCAGAATAGCATCTGTATTGGGTGATTCATCCCTGGGAAACTCTCTCAACTGAACCTTCAGAGAAGATGGAGCAGTCTATACCTACTGTAGAGTCCTAATGTGGATAGCTTATTCCCAGAAAAAAAAAATAATTTGAGGCCAGACCAGCCACCACCTCTGCCTGAAGTCTCCTTAGGGATCAAGGCAGCTATAAGCCTCTCTCATTCTCCCCATTGCCCCAGCTCTTGGGATATTGCAGGTGCATGAGTATTATTTTTCTTATGTATTCCAAAGTTTACATTAAGATATATTTCACAGAACTTTATTTTGTTAGATTTAGATAGATATTAAAATGTGACATTTAAACGTGAAGGAAAATATTGCTGCATAGTATGGTTGGCAATGGTGTCTTTTTAATAGGCTAATACATAAAGCTTTTGCTGTCATCTTATTGCTGATGACTGGAAAATGGAAGGATGGGAATTGTCAACATTTTAAGGAAAGTTATTATTTTCATTGAATTGTAGTGCATGTTCTGACCTTTGCTCCAGATGCAAATATAAAAGAAGACTGCAAAACATATGATACTGGCAGTGGTTTGGAGAGGGATTGTAATCAGGTGGGTATATTTGTTGCACATTACTTGGTATTTCAGTAAAAAAGAAAGTGTGCAGATGGAAAATAAATTGGCAGTTGGTTAGTTAAGCAAAGTATTGGTAACAAATCTTCAGTCTGAGAATCGATTTAGAATAAATCTTTGCATTTCTAGTAACATCACATTTTTGAAAATATATTGTTTCAAAGGAAGTGCAGTGAGCCTCGAATAGATTCAGTGACACAAATTTCCTATCCCTTTATCTGTTTAGTTAAATGGATTTGGCTGTAAAAAATAGTTCTGCTTTGAAGAATGCTTTAAAACAAAATCTAGTGAGCAGAATTTATTTCGTATGAAGTTCTGAATACAAATCATCCATTTCTTAAACAGGAATTGACTTTTTTACTATTTGTCTTTGGTATACTTATTAATACAAATTCTGATGTGCTCAAGGTTAAACTACAGTATTAGGTGTGTATTATAAAACATGTAAAGAAATGGGGTAAGAGAAGGGTTAGAAAACCCAAGCCTGCATGTGTTTATCTAAATTTTGATGTATGATGACCTGTCTCTCTTTTCATTTTGATCTGATGGCATGAAAAGCAAAGTGTAACTTCAGTGGCTGACCACAGTGGGCACAGCCCAGCCCAACACTTGGGGGATCTGGGAGGTGTAGAATGAGGAGCCCCAGTCAGTTGTTGGAGCCCCAGTCAGAAAAGAAACATTTTCTCTTTTGCAGCATAACCAGTCAGTATCACAACAGCATCTAGGATTTCAGTTATTTCTCTTTCTCTCTTTTCTATTTTTCTTTTTAAATAATTGAAGTTGAAGAATAATGGAGGCAGAGCTGCAGCATACTATGTAGGTCTTTTGTTCTAAAAATGTAAGTTATTGTTTGCTTACGTAAACAGAAATAAATAAATATGCATTACCTTTCAGTGTTTAATAAAATAATATCCTGGTTTGGCAAGCCCCCAGAGGCATGTCACCCCTGAGCAATGGAAACATACATCTAAAAAACTCCTTGGGTGAGCAAGAGTCTGCATAATATGGCACTCAATCTTTACGCATAATCTCATCATCAAAGATAAAATGATTTTGTGAAGGACAAAATGCCTTTTGGGGTTTGCTGCTGTATTTACATTTCCATCTGGAATATAAATTGTGCTGAAGAGTGTGTTTGTTCAGTTCTTTATGAAGCTGCCAATGCTGAGCTCCTATCAGGCCAAGCAGCAGTTGACTCATCTGACCCTGGAGGAAAAATTGCCCAAAGCTTAGTGTACTTTTAATGCTCAGTCAAGGATTACATCTGTGCCAGCAACAGCTTTGAGTCTTGGCTAGCTTACCAAAAGTGGAGACACTGGAAGGTTTCTTTTGGTGTATTTTCTTGTTAAAGGTGTTATAATGATCCTTGGATTGCATTGACAGAATGAACAACACTGCTACAGAAAGGGAAAACACTGAAGGGAGGTATTTTTGCTTTTATAATGCATAAATGGCTCATGAGATGCACATACCAATAATTTAATATTTGTACTGAAGGAACTGTATATGTGATTTGAGTGGAGAGCAAGGAAACTATTTGGAATGAGATCAGAAATAATAAGATTTAATAAACTGTAAAATATAATTTTGTAAAACCTTAGTATAAACTGAAGTACAACCATTTTATACATATCTCACTTTGCAAATTCAGAAACAATCAGGGTGAATTTAATGGGGGAAAAAGGACTTTCAGGGTTGATTAGAGGATTGGACCATATAGTAAAAATTACCATCATACTGTGACAACATGAATACACATATGCAATTCCACATAGAGACAAACAGCCATTATGAAGAGCAAATAAAAGAAATTCTGGATTTTTTAAAAACCATTCCTTAGCAAAGACTGGGAGTCCTGGGCAGGAGAATAGGTACAGCCAGGAAAGTGCTCTAGCTACAGTATCTACAAACATTTCAGCTCAGGCTGAAAAGGAGATGGGTGGGAATGGCACACATTTTAATGCTCACAGTGGAGAAAGCTTCATGTATTTAAATTAGTAGCCTCAGTTTGCAGATTTTAGAGTAAATTTGGAAATATAAGGACAGTGTGGTCCCAGAGCTTTCCCATGCATGCATTGGTGCATAAGTTAAAAGGAAGGGACTAGATTCCATAATATATCAAAAATGCTCTGATATCCACCTTGATGCCTGACCCTGAAGCTATGGCATAGTGGCTAAGGGAGCCAGCTGAATCATTCAGTTTGAATAAATCTTCAAACTTCTCTCTATTTCCGGATCTCTTATAACAAAATCTTATTCTTCTATGGATATATTTTCTGCTATTCACTTGTATTTACAAAATTTTTAACATGTTTTTCAATTCATATTTGGGTAATAGCAATTGTCAGTTGTATTTCTTGATAGCCTTCTGCTGGGAGAATTCATGGAACTCCTAAGCAGCAGATTAAGGAAAGGTTAAAAGGTGATAGTAAGTAGTTAATTGCTAGTCTAAATTATACAGTGGCCTTCCTGCTAAAATGCCTTTTTTTTTTTTTTCACTTAATATTCCTCTTGAAGAAATCCTACCTTAATGCAATAGTTGCACAAAACAAGAAGCTGTGGTTTTCTTTACACACCATGAAGCTAACTTTTTATGTCTTCAGTAATGGGATACTTCTGAACCACTTGGCAATGAATCCATTTTTCATAGAATCTTCTGTTGCTGGTGTTTCGGAGCAGCTGTGTGTTGGCTGCAACGTGTGTGTATACTCCTCTTTACAATCAACACACAGTTTTGCTTAAGAAATGAGGCACTTGTCTGCTTTGTATTTTAACACTCTGGCAACCTACAAAATGCTTATTCTGTAAGTTCCTATAAATCTGCTTGGAGCGGTATGTAATACTTCGCAAGTGCTGATGTTGCCTCATAGTAACAGATTTCTTTTAGTCTTATAGCTCTTGCAGTGGTGGCAAATATAAAGTTCTCAACTTCACTGCTCATCATGTTTTTTCTTTAAATCTTACAGCAGAATAGATTTGCAGTCCATTTGGTTGAATTCTACATTGCAGCTGATTAATATTTTTGCCAGTTTTGTGTATTCTCAACATGAATCTGTGATGTTTCAGCCTGTCATGTCTGGTTACTTTTCCATTGCAAACACTTAAAATCTCTTAAAGACTAAAGATTTGGTTTGTTTGTCTGTCAGAACTCAGTGATGACTTTGTTTTGCTTTTATTTATTTTTCTTTTTTAATTTAGAAATATGGACAAGAGGTGGCTTTACTATAACTTGCATAGTTTTAGTATGCACAAGGACTACTTCTGCCCAAAGGATGAATTAAAATTCAGCTCCTTTGGAGTATTTGAAAGCTGTTTTGGTATTCATGGTTCTGTTTTGTTTCTCCTAACAGCATGGGAGACAATAAAAATAAACAGTTTAGTTTGTTAGTGTCAATTCCAGGACAAAGGTGTTCCATGTATGATGAATCTGTGCAGTTACTGTCACCTAATGAATTAAAATATACAGCATTCACAGAGAATTTCAAGCAGCACCAGCTCTAATTGCCTTGTTAATCTTACAAAATGATGTCCTTTTCTAAGTTTTGTTTAGAGTCAGTCAGCATAAAAATATTCTTCCTGCTGAAATAACTTTATAGGCAAAGTTCAAGTGAGCAATTAGTGATGGCATCTGGTTTTGAGTTATTGTCCCAGCTTGAGGTAGATCAGTTAATAACCTTTTAAAATTCTGAAATATATCCGCAGGCAGCTGTAGGTCTGTTTCCCAAACCTATTGCAATATTCGAAGTGCTCGCCTTTCTGGGACCATCTGCTTCCTCCTCCAAAGACACTGTAAAATCCTTGGCAACCCCTTGAATGAACCCCATACTTACTAACATGGAAGACTGCAGAGTGAATGCACAAACAGAAGAAATATGGGAAGACTCTAACTCTGATATTAAAGCTGGTTTGCATTCACTAACAAATGCAAGAAAAAAATTTATGCCTGGAAGAACCTTAGTGAAGCATTACGTAAATTTATCAGCAGAAGACATAAAAATCCTTTCCAGGAACAACAGCAAACTTGTTAAAATAGGCATGCCATTGTCAAATATCTATCACTATCCTGGTTCTTTCACTCAATAGAGACATATAACAGCTAAACAGTATTGAGTCTACGTGTTTCTTAAATAATTCTATGAACATATCTAGAGAATTGCTCAAAAGCTTTTCTTTCTTCTAGTATCACTGTACTAGTAACTCTTGGATGCAAGTCCTCTTGTTGAATGATATTAGCCTTAATCTTGGGACTTTCCCTAGATATTGGCTACCTAGTGGTATTGTCAATCCTAAATTTCTGGTTTTATATAATTTTTGAAGTTATGAGCATGATAAATCAAAACCCCATTCAAATATACCAACATTAACTTAAAAAATAGTGGAGAGAAATGCCAGTCTTGGTTTAAAAGAAAAATAAATTACATAGCTATTAATGCCTTTTAAAGGCTGTGTTATTCAAAAATCAATGTTCAGAAACTAAGGATTTTCACTGTGCACAGGAGTTTTAGTATAAGTTTCAAATGAGAGATAATTGTGTACTGTCTGTTTAACTGAAGCTTAAAGTACTGGGGTTACCCAGGTTTCTTCCTCTGTGTTCCAGAAAGCTGATGAGCAACAGTTTTCACTGATATGGTCAGCTATGTATACAAATAGACTTACTCAACATTTTTTCTGGTTCTAAAAATATGTTGTTCACCATTGCCATTGTGAATTTTGTTAGGAAAAATTAGCTTTAAGACCAGCTTCCCCCTCACTCCTCCCCAAGATTATCAAACTTAAGCTATGCACTCACTGAGTTGTGTAAGTAATATTTTTTCTGTCTCTAGGAAGTAACCCTTCCTGAAAAACCACTCCTGCCTTGTGTTTGCTATTCCTTGGAATCCAATTAACTTGAGATTCTTGAATTATATGATTTTATGCCTTTTGCTTGTTATTTCTTGTCTAAATTCACCATGAAGAATAAATATTCTTCACCATGAAGAATAATAATATTCTTCCACCACATGGAAGAATAAAGAACACATTTCTTTTGTGTTTGACATATTATAAATCGATGCTGATGAATATTTCATGCCAGCATGTTCCCATAAACTGTGCTGAGTCTATGAAGCACTAGGGTGGGGTGTGGGCATTTGCATCCTCAACATTAAATATTTGACTGAGATCCTAAGTGCTAGGCATCTAAGTTGCTCACAAGGCTGATATCTCTAGCTATTATTTGTGACTTCTGTGACTAACACAGTAAATGCAGGCTTTTGATACAAACTGTTACTGAATGTGCTTATCTCTGTCCAGTGATTATCCAGGGGAATTAAGGAGACCAGAATCCTAACTTATCCCCACGTAGTGCAGTTATTTCCTGTATGCAACTGTGGCATAATATGATGGAAATACTCCTAACTCTGTCAATGCTTTTTAACTCACAGATGCATTTGTAATATCTCTAGACTAACCCAAGCTAGTGTGAAGCCAGCTGTTCCATGAGTCTGAATCCTGACTCTGGCAATATGTCCTGAACTAAAGCATTCTTTGTCACTGACTGACTTGGTGGCGTGTTCCTCTTCAAATCTCACTATCGGAAGCTGCCAAAGCAAGTTGTTTAGACCTGAAGTTAAATCCTATTAAATGAAATTAAATATATGTATGTATAGGTATAAAAATATGTAAGTATATAAACAGAGTTTTGTAGTTTTTAAAAAAGTATTCTTATGGACGGTTTGCCCATGTAGCATC
>JAOXNG010000042.1:18573299-18589615 GCA_028566535.1 Scolopax minor | reverse complement strand
GAACAGCAGGGCTCAACTTTTTAACAGCAGAAAATCTTCATTTTGCATGCTCTGTATCCTTCCAGCTCTGAGATGTGAGGCTGGCAGTGAACTTGAGACCAGGGGCAGGTTGAGGCTGGGTAGGTTGAAAGTTCAGTGAATTTTGTAGAAGGGAGTGGCAGTTGCGTTGCCTGCGTGTTTGGTCCTGGCCTTTTTTTGCAGGTGGCCTCAGGAGTAGTACCCCTTGGTGCACCCCAGTTCCAACAGCTGTGACTCTGTTCAAAACTATGATAATATGAAGGGAGGCATAAGATTTAGCCAAATCTCCTGTGTCTGAAAGGGCCAGTATAATACTTAGATTTGATAAAAACTCTTTTGGTCATGTGCTATTAAGAGCTTAAATTTGCTCTGTTCTCCAATAATCAGTTTATAAGAAAAAAGTAAATTAGTTACCATAAACAGCTCTATTTCATTTTAGTACATGAACTATTGTAAGCAGTAAGTATTGGGCAAACTAGCATGTACAAACAGTACCTACTGTATGGAAAAAAAGGTATTAATTTATAAATTTAAAAATAAGATACTGTCAAAATGCATCACAGTGTATTTGAACTATGAAGTACAGCAAGATTAGATATGTGAATGGATGTTTATACTGAATCATAGGAAAGCTTGCATAATAAATAGACGTTTCTGGCAAACAGTTGTGTTTATGTTTGCAAGCTGACTGCAATTTCTAGCCTTAGTTTTTATTACGTCTTTAGTTTTTTAACTATATATAAAAAGTGGCAATTTTGCATTAAGCCTAAACATTCACAAATCTTCCTGTTCCACTTTTGCTACTTAGGAAGGAGTAATATCTCCTACAGATCTAGACCTTGTGATGTCTGATGGATTGGGAATGCGATACGCATTTATTGGACCTCTGGAAACCATGCATCTTAATGCAGAAGGTAGGTAGTTAAAATGATACGAATATGAAGGGAAGGCTTATGTTGCACAAGACTCTGGAAGTGTTTCATAACAAACCAGGTTAGGATTGCTGCAATTATGACTTGTCTCTCTCTTTACTGTCATGGTAAGAAAAGGAAAAACTTAACTAAAACTTGAGGTTGGATGGATGGAAATGAATATTGTCTATCGTATTGTAAGTGATCAGATGAAATATGACAAATCATTGAAACACTAGCTCTGTACTTCCTTTTTTCCAAACTTTGTCCCAGTGCTTTGCAAACATTGCTGTACCCAAGGTTCAGGACTGTCTGAATGTCAGGAAAAGAAAGTATTGAAAAAGTTTATCTGATAATTCGATGTCAACAGAAACTTACTTTCTGTAGATGAGTGCTTCCCCCCCACCCTGAATTTGTAGCTAAGACTTAGTGTAAGTATTGCTGTTGCTAGCTTGCCTTAAGGTGGTTTAAATCCTGAGGGAAGCAGAATTGCATTTGTCCACAAAATACGGTGCTTATAAAATTGACTTGACAAAGCAGTCGAGTAACAGTTCCATGTCTGACTTGCATAATCAAGACAGATTTTTTAGAGGCTTTTGGAATAGTATACATGGATCCCAGCTAAATAAAAAGTGAATTGTATACAGTGAAATAAAAATTACAAATTAGGGTTACAAAGGTTTGAATTTAACACAACATGAAAACTTCAAGAAGTGAAGATAAATGAAATATGTTTTTAGCTCTTTATGTTCTGGGCTCTGTCTTTATTCTGTTTTTGTATGGTCCCTGACACGGTAGGCCCCTGCTCCATTACTGGATCTTTTAGGCAGTATTGCAATCCCTAATAATAAAATAAGAAACCAAGATCATCAAACATCAGTGTGGAATTAGAAATATTACTTTATGTCTACTTATTGGTTAGTTACTTGGCAGAAACTTGTGTCTCCTAAGGCTAACTAAGCAATTTTGACATGATTGTGTAATTGTGGATCTCCTCTATCAGAGTCTTTCAGCTTGTCAGTTTAGTTGTTTACAGCAATCTACCTGGAGTCTTGCAGGCCAGGGTTGTCCAGTTCAGTTCCCACCACTCCACTAAGCTGCCATGTTGTTCTCTGCAGGAAGCAGCCATGCACAGGCTCTTCTCTCAGTGTAACTTGCTGACCTGCCTCTACTAAAACATAAAACCAAATCAAAATGCTTGTTAATATCAAAAAAACTTAATCCATTTTAGAGATCAAATCGTACTTGTGAATCCTTTTTTTAAATCCATATTTTAGACTCCTTAATACTAAATAAAACGTGTCCTTAAGAGTAATAGAATTGTATAAGTCATCTGGGTTGGTTTTGTTTCTCTTCCTGGAATCCCCTTTGGCATTTGATGTTCTATCATGATTGAGCTTAGCTTCCTTCCTCCCATCAGGAAGTAGTCATTGTTACAAAAATGTTTCTGAAATTTCCCCTATCAAACCAGTTTTATGTAATATATGTAACTGGTAGATTGCTTATTCATGGCAGGGTTCTAGAACCCTATCCAGTTTCTGGATTTAATGCTACCTTCTGTTAGGAATTTTACTATTCCAGATTAGAGGAAGAAAAATTATGAAATAGAATCCAAGAGACTGATAAACTGGTAAAGTAGTCTTGTGGTGGGCTTTGCAAAACACAAAACCAATATATACCTGTAGAGTTATTTTAGCTTTATATAATATTCTCAATTAAAAATAACCCTAAAATAATATCATTAGTACATTTGTGGACTGGGTCACTTACCCAAAAGCACCTTGTCGACTCGTTCAGTAGCTTCAATCATGAGAAGTATTGCTTCACTCCCAATCTTCAGGTGTGCTGTTTCTGAGTCTAGAGCTGCTCCTGTTTACACGCTGACAGGCTGATTCAGGCTGTTGCTCTCATCAGACACAGTTTAAATCAAAATTGCTAACGTCAGGACGCATGATGGTTTATTGTCATATTTTCAGACCAGTGCCCGGAGTTGGTTGACGTAATATGGAATAGTATGGACCTCTTCTTGATTGCCCAGGACAGCCCACCCTGATGCATTGTCCTAAGAGTGTGTATTTTTTTTATCAGTGGACAAATGGAGGCAGAGATAAGAAATCCCCTCTATCCTGTTTGCTAGCCTGTCTAGCATCTTCACAGCAGCTGCCTTTCTTTACAGCCATAAGATATTAATTACCCACAGTCTTAAACTCTGTTAATTGGTGGGGATGCAGGAAAACACATAAGAGAAGAATAGTGTTATTTGTAGGAGACCTTGGAAGATGGAGACATCTTCCTTTTTTTTTTTCCTTTGTTTTGGTAACGGTGATGTGATTTTTATTTGTTCTTGAATAAAGAATATTATTACAATGATTTTTTTTCTGAGATCCATGTTACTTATTTCCCGGTATAAATGCATCAAGATCCTCCCATGAACTTCCTTTGTGCTAATGCCAAGCTTCCCCCATGTTAGTTCTTATGTTCTTTCCTCCATATTCATAAATGGTCCTATAAAAAGCTATTATCTAGACCACTTTAGATTACCAGTTAATCCGTGCATGAATATTAGGAATTTTGAATACATGACAGTGAGCCACCAGCCTTGAACATGGAATAAAACAGCAGCATCAAATCACTAAAAGGAGCAGAAACAGCAACAGCACTTTGAGAACCAAATTGCAACCCACAGGAGGGAAAACCCTTTGAGGGGGGGAAAATGCACATCCAAAATGTTGATTGTTGGTCTCAGTAAATAAAATTAATGTTGATTTCAGTTTCAGTCTGAGTCTGTCATCTTATGATTTCACATGGCAACATCGCAACAAATGCTGTTAAGTCTCTTACAAGGAACATCAGTAGATTTCAGTAGTGTCATTTTACCCATTACTTATCATAGGATTACGTTAGCAGACACAATGTCCCTCTTGTATATGTACCTGGCTCTTTGTTGAATATACTGGAGATGATCCAGCCTCAATAGGATTGTATCTCCTAAATCTCTTGTTTCTTGAACTCTTGGCTCCTTTTAAGCCCTTGCAAAAAATCATCTGTAAAGCCAGACTAAAGCTAGACTATCATATACTATGTTTTCCATGTTTGCAGCAGCAGTTCTTCAAATGTATTTTATAATTGGCTGTCTTAGATCAGTTACTTTATTAGTGTGTTATTTAGCAAGCTATGATTGGAATTTAATCTTGATCTAAATTGCTAATATTAGCAGAAGAGCTGGATAGGGGGAGGTTGAAGAATCTTTGTTGCTATTTTCTCTCTAGATGGCTTCTGCTTCAGGTCAAATAGAGCGAAAGAGTTCTGTCACTCAGGAAGAGAGGGTGGTTGCGGGGTCAGGCATTTTGTTGTGCTGGACAGAAATTGAGGAGTGAATGTGGCTTCTGTTCAACTCTCTAGGACCATCCTTTGATTGAGTGAAGAGCTACTAAGCTACAAGCCTCTAGCGTACATGTGATACAGATGAGTGGTATAAAATTCCATCATAGGGAGCTGTGAGTACATTCCACACCAAAATTGTTCCTGTTTTTGCTTCTGCTTGTTCATATTTCTTTTAAAAGCCTTTTTTTTTCTGATGGAAAACCTTTGCCAGCAGAGCAGATGGGAGCAGTGAGCCGTTGCCCTGGTGCCAGCACAGCAGCTTGGCTGCTCCACTGGGCAACCCTGCCCTTGCTGCTGCAACTGGCTCTTCAACTGCAAAGGTGCCTGTGGAGCACAAGGTGCCTGGTTCTGGAGGAGCAGGGGATGTTGTGGAAGGGCTTTGGGCTCTGTGAGCGGCACGTACCAAGGAATGACAGCAGTCTCATACCTGCTGGATATAAGAGGCCAGAGTGAATTTCCAGAGGTTATTTATGTCTTAACAAGAAAAAGGAAAGCAGACTGAAAATTCAGTGCAACTAATGCACGTTTGTAGGAGAATTTTTTAAATAATGCCTCTGAACAGCAGAAAATCAAATGTATTATAATGATATAACAAATTTCACTCTTCAAGTTATAGTGCTTGACCTTGATAAGCATTTCATAAAAAGCACATAAAAAGGAAGTATTTTCATGTAAATTGCTCTGCTCCTTCAGAATTAGTGTATTGAAAAATGATTTAATAGCAGATTTTAGTCATAAAAGATTCAGGTTTATAAAAAGACTTGATGAGTAACAAATGTGTGGATTCCCTTTCTGTTACTCTACACTGTTCGAGAGCACTGGGTTAAAGTTAGCAAATCCATTTTAAAATGTATATAAGCATCACCATACCCTTTCAAGCCTGATTAATGACCAAACTTGTTCAACATTATTAAAGGATTTCTCACATTTCTTGTATGTTGTTAGTGAACTGTTATAATACTTCACTCTCAATATGCATTTACTCTTCTTTAGCTTACTGATATACATGTATTCAAGGTTACTTTAGGAGCGAGATATCAGCCATGGATGTGTAGATATGAAGAAATGGGGAACTGTTAATAGCAAGGAAAAATCGCATAAATTCAACAGTATTTAGTATCCTTTTCAGTATCCTCAGCAAACATCTCATATTCTTTTTTGTGAGGAGAGATTAGGGCTTCCTTGGATGGAAAAGTTTTCCATTAATATTTAAAATCTGATGCTAGAGACAAACTCTACTTTGCAGAACTAACACAAACTTTGCATAAACTTTTTACGGTGCGATCTTAGACACAAAATTGTAAATATCAGCTAGGAAGGAGCTTCCTTGCTTTTCCAGTCAGACTGTTTCAAAGGGATGGCACAGAGGAACTGAGCAGCAACTCTACAGCTGTGAATATGTTCATATGATGGAGGACTCGGTTTTGCCATTGTCTGGAGATATTGCGACTCTGATTCAAATCATGCCTTCAGCATTTCTCATTTAAAAAATGAAAATGGCATTATTTTCAAACTAGCTCAAAACTGAACTCCTTGAAAAAAAATTGTTTGAAAAGTAACTGTTGAGTCTTTCTGATTATTTCTTTCTTCACGTTAGAGACAATTTAGAAGCTTCAGAAGAGTGTAATGGATCATGAAGGTACTGCACAAATGGAATTCACTGTTTTAGGGCCTTCAGGACAAATATCCTGAGTTTATTTTACGCACTTCGATAATTCCAACATTTGGCTTCATTCAGACCCTCAAAATGAACTGAGCTTCTGAATTTTATTTTGTTTTATTTTCAGCCTCAATTGTGCAATGCCAATAATAAAAGGATTTCTACCTGCATGAAAAAAGAAAAAAAATTCCTTTAAATAAGGCCTGATTTTCTGGATATATTTAAGAAGTTCTCCAAAATGAATCAGGGATGAATAAGCAACAATCCACTGATTTAATTGGAAAAATGCTCCACAGTTCCAGTCATGACACAGAAAGACAAAAGTTCTGCATTAAAACTGAGGTATTAAAAATTAAAACAATAAAGATTTAAAATGTAGAATGAGAAGTACTTTCCACAGAAAATGATACTACTACTTATTTCCAGAACCACTTTCCAAATGTAGCCACTGAATTCTTGAGACAATTTTGTATCCTTAAAAAAAATTTAATTATTGCAGTTTTTGATGGGTACTCAAAAGATGAAGTGATAGGACAAACCTAGTCTTTGTCTAGTCTGGGGCAACAACATAGCTTTCTGTATCTGTGCCTTTTCAGCTGTGTAAGGGCTTTACATCCAAAGCAAGTTAGTGTGAAAATAACTCAGTACTGGCATACACACACTTGCTATAGCACAACTGTCATGTAGAAACATATTACTGCTAGAGGCTGTTTATTATTTCTTAATATAATTGAAATGCCAGTACATTGCAGTGCCCTTCTTGCAGAGTCATCCTGGTTTATCATCAGCCTTGTCAAACTTTCTTGACTGTGGTTGAAAATAATCTAAGCCTGGTCATTGATTCTCTTTATGTGCTGTTCGTTGACATCAGCAGTTTGGTAGTCAAAACAATGCTATAAATAAACTTCAATTATTTTTAGATACGAAAATAGCAGTAGTTAGAGATCAGAGCTGATGCTGCAAACAAACCCAAGTTATTTTAATGCACACTGGAAATAGATACAGAAGATGGAAATAGAGCTAGGGAAAATGCTTTGACAAGAGCCCTGCTCAGTAACAGCTCTTATTTATATCTGAACTGTAAAGTACAAAGGGAAAATAAATGCAGCTTTTCTGCATAACCACTGAGCCATTTGGTGTGAGCCTGCCTCTTTCCTTGACTTGTTTGTGGATTTGAGAGTTCCTGTGTGTCTGATGCTCACTAAGAGGAGTGTAACACAACTAGTAAGTTTGGTCCAGGGACCTGTGAACAGAATCACAGCTGCTTTTCTCAGGGAGTTCCCATGCTGATGGGGGTGGAAGCCCACTGCTCCAGCTTGTCTGCTCCTCTTGTATTAATATAAAAAAAAAACTTCTCTCTGTCATGTTTCTAAGATTTAAAAATAAAAGGTCTCAAGTGTATCTAGTTTAATGGTTTCTATAAGGTTTTAACTTGCTGAAGCAGGATGGGCAGCAATACTTGGACCCCAGGGACAGAAGGCTATTTCATTTAATCCAGCCAACTAATCAGCTGTTCAGCATGATGGTAAGTGCCTCTTCACTACGTGTCTTTAGGGTCTATCTCATTTATTTCAATAGGTACAGATGTCAGTGACCTCTAGTGTCATAGTTACTATTTCATTGCTGGCCGTACTATAAATCACAGCGTTAGCTAAGTGGCTCCTCATGTTGAGGAACTGAAGAGGTGGACCACTTGATTTGACATCAGTGGAAATTGTCTGGTTTTGGCTGCTGTGCAGTCGATGCCTACAGCTGCCCAGCTGCACAACCTGATGCCAGGGGCTGCTTTGATGTGCTGGCTGCAGAGCTGGGAGAAGCTCTGATCTCAGTGCAGCCCTGGGTCTGGCTGACAACAGAAGCTGAGTCCCAGCTTATAAATGTCTTTCATATAACCACTTTTCTAATTCTGCTGGAAAAGAATTAGAAAAAAAAAATACATTCAGAATACTGGAAAAAAAATACATTTTTCAGTAATGCTCTTAGCCTCTTCAGCATTATCTTCGAATTTACTTCCTTAAGTGTAGACTGTGTGATGGTAGAGTCGCTAAAATACAACAAACCAGTTTATTTAGGATACTCTAACAAATACCTCCAATTTTCCCAACGTCACTTTTGGTGAAGCTTCTGGGAGTGAAATGTCTATAAACATGCAGCAGTGTAGGGCTCTTGCCTCAGTGTGATGAAGTTTTCCCCAGTATATTGTTGGTTCCAAGAGACTTAAAAGATAGATGCTGAATCTCGTGTCCTCATGGGAAAAGTTTGGCAATGGTTTACTTGTGACTTTGGAAAGACAGATAATGTGAAAGAAAGATGAGATGGTTTATGTTAGTGGTATCTAAGGGAAGAATCTTCCTACAAAACATTCTTTTACAGAGCTAAAGATTAAGTGAACTGCTAAAATTACACCTCTGCTTTGAGCGTTTTTTCTGTTTTAAATGGTTTAAACCCTTTCCTGTTTCCATAGAAGATAACAGTCTTTTCTCAATTATTTTAATTTTCAAGCTGTGAAGAAAGTTACTGAAATGTCTTTTGCTTTGTACAATTTTTGATGGGCTGATGTTGACATTTTAGAATATTTTCAACAGAAAGGCTAAAGAGTATTTTGTCATTTTGCTCTTTGTCTTGTTGAGGTGTTTGGGGTTTTTTTTAACATTAGGTGAAAAGAAATAGGTAAGTAAAAGAAGGGGGGGGAAATTATTTTCTTACCTACTGAGAAGCGATGTTGGAACATCAGGAACCACTGAAAATGGTAATTTCAAATTACTGTCATTCCTCACAGTAGTTGTGGCAAATAACACATTTAATTATCTTGGTCTAATCTTGCTTACTGAGGCAATAGAACTTCAGACCTGGGAAATTGTTCTTGAGTTTAAATGCCAGATCAGTTTCTTTGTTTCTTACATATAGTTATTGAAGGAAAAGCTAAAACTAAATCAGCAACAAAACTTTGCAAGTTTTCAGAAGCTGCCCATCCCGCATCCACTTAATTTGGTGTGGTTTATATTTAGTTACACTTCCTTTTTTTTCCCATTTCATTTATGACTTAAAAGTCTGAGAATTTGTTCAGTTGTGATGGCCATTATTTGCAATGACAGTAAAAGAAGATTATAAAAAGTAGGAAATAACAAAGGAATGCTAATTGGCATTGGTGGGAGGACAAAGGTATTGAACTAGCATATTCCATGTGCAAGAGATTTTGATTCCAGCTTTCTCTGAAAGTAAAATGATAAAGTTAAAAGAGATGTAACCACCACTAGTAAGGAAAAAAAATCTTCAGATCTTGTGTCTGCTTCTTTTCATATAAGGACTTTTCTTACAATGAAATTGCAATTTTAAATATTTTTTACTAAGTCTATAGCTATCAGTCTACCCACCTGATACCTGTAAATCGTAAATCAATTTTGAAAAGTTTATGCTAAAATATAGTTGCTTTCTTGTTTCAGTAAGCAGAGGACATTTTCTTTACGCTTAGCAGTCCATTCAGTGTAGGAGATGTTTGGGATACAGTCAGTGTTCTCTGAAGATGTACAAGTCAGTATTGTCTTGCTTAAGTTCCTCATGATATCAATTTTTCCTGTGTAAAAATAGTTGTATTTGAAAAATCAAATGGAGTGATTGCTGCTTGGTTTTAGTTGGAATCAATGTGCATTTGAACTGGAACATTTGAAGGGTTTTTGTAAGACCCACTCAGAGTATAACAACAAGTTCCACTTGGGGTTCCTCTTCATGGAAGGGAACTGGTGTTGATGTACCTACTTAATCTGCTTTATGTTTGCAAGAGATACTCAGCTGATGCTATTTTTAAAGTGCCTATCTATGTGGAAGACTGGAGGGCAAGCTGGCAGGCATGTCATATAAATCTTTAAATTTCACGCTGGGGAAAGGAACATTGCTTTTTGCATTTGATCTAAGTCCCACCTGCCAGAGAATTGAAATAGTCAGTTTTCTATTTGGTATTATCTTGTCCATGGTAAAGTTAAGGAGAGGGATACAGTGAAAATTGTGAATTTTCACATGGAAAGCTGATGTGGTAACTCTGGCACAACTAAAAGACAGAAAACCTAGGGGATGAGGATTTTTTGGTTTTTTCTCTCCTTTCAGAACAGTTTGTCTCTTATTCCAATTTAGCCTCACAGGTACAGCCTTATGCCACCTTCTCACGCACTCAGTGAGCCAACCTGTTGGGTGTTTCCTGTGTTCAGGGAGAAGCCCAAAGCCACAGTTACCCTGGCAAGGACATACCTTTGGCTCAGGATCTTCCCCTCCTGCCTGCAAAGGTGTCTTCCCACCTGCAAAGGAGCCTTCCCACTGCAGGCCAGACTGAGTGTGCTGGGAGGCTGTGTCAGAAGTGTTGGACTAAAAGGCCTGCTTAAAAAAAAGAAAAAAAAAAAGATAAAAAAAAAGAGAGAACACTGTTATTTCTCTAAGTTTCTACAGGATAGGAGTAAGACAGACTGTTTAACTGAAATGTTCTCAGTAGGTTTCTCCCCAAACAAGATATGGAGCTTCCAGAGGAGAAACTGGATGTATAAATGGTTGGGAATTTGATCCACCAGTCTCTGTAGGAGTTTTAATATTTAATCATTGCTGGCTGTACTATTTGCTGTATACTACTAACTGTAACATCTGTTTTAAATCTGGGCCTGGAAGTAACTTTTATTTTATAATTATTTTTTTTTTATTAGAGTTCCAGTCATCCAAAATCTGATCAGTTCAAGTTAGCTATTGAGCTCAATGAGTAGCAAGTCAAGGAAGGGAATGGTTCATTACGAGCTCACTGTCTGCAACTCATACATAAGCTATAATTGAAATTAACAACACCATTTCCAAAAAAGGTCAAAGTCCCTAGCACTTTATTTGAGAGACAAAAATGAACAAGAATCATCTGTGTGGGTAGAGGGAAGGTTTTATTATTTAGTTTCAATTTTGTTTTTTGATAAGGCACAGGCCTTCAATTCATTAGTCCTGTGAACATTAAAAAGTAAGATAACCTCCTTCAAAAAGCTTAAATTGAATATATGTAGATTTCTGAAAAGCATAATGATCTCCAAAACATTTAAATTCAGTATTAATAAAGGAAAGTTCTTCATGCCTTCGTGAGGGCAGTAGGGATTTTGAATATGAGTTTCTATGCTTGTTTTAGACCATAATATGCTTAAAAATTTTTGCTAATTCCTTAATTTGCTTTAAATTTGCTTCTTATATGAGGATATTTTTCCAATCCTTTACTTTTAGTTTATTGTAGTAAATAACAGTAAAACATTTTACTTTAATCACTCTGACACAAGATAACTTCATTGACAGATTGTTTTAACACATTAAGTAATTTAGTAAAGGGATTAAATTATCGCCTCTAGTAATTGCTGCGGATAACAATACTCTTCTGACCCAGCAGTTCCAAAAGCACATAATTGAGTCTCCTTGGGCACTGAGAAAGTTTTATATGCTGTCTGTTAATGGTATTTTTGGAATAATTACACTACTGGGTGATCATTCTGTGCAATTTTACTTGTCTAGTAAGAATCTTTAAATCTTCCAAAGCTCTCCTTCACTTCTAGAAATGTAGAAAATTAAACAAAGCAGCATTTTGCTTTCTTAGTGTTAGAATAATTTAATTTTAGCTATTGAATTATTACCTGCCTTATTTATGGTACAGGCAAAGCTTGTAATACCTAGGCGATAAACAAGAAGGCATTTAAAATTTGTAATAGACTTCAGTTGCATCGACCCTAGTGGTAATTGTAGTGCTCTCACAGTGCTGTTACACCCTTTGTCTATACCAGTCATATTTTGTAAATAAAATTCAAATGCTTCTTCCCTGGCAGCAATCAGCTCACTGGTAGAATGGAACAGTAGAAGATAAGAGGAAAGAATGTTTCTGACATTATCAAAAATGTGGGATAATTACTTGTGTAAACCAAATATTATATGATTAATTTAAACCTAAATATAGGTTTTAGGTCTTTTTGTATCAAGTATGAAATAACTGGATTTAATGAAAGCCAAGTTGCATAAGAAGTTTAGAGCCCTGAATTTTGACTTGTGTAAAACATGATGGTGTTAATGCTAGTGCAAACATCATGGTTTACAGGTGAATCATTCAATTTCCTGCTGGTGCTGTGGCCCAGCTTGCAGAACACTTGAGTTGTTACCAGAAATTGCAGGGTAAAAGCTTGTATTTGCATGTAACTGAGTGCTCTGCTTCCATTTCCTTATATGTTATGTGCTGCTTCCTAAAAATATTTTTTTGAACTTAGGAACATCATTTTTTTGTCTTTCTTTACCTGCCTTTCTTTCTGTTTCTCCCTGTCTCCATCTCTCATAAATCTCTACCACCTGCCAGTCAGTAAGGAACACCATAGGAGCACTCAGCTATAAATGATAAAAGCAGAAATCTTTTAGTACTATTTAGTAACTCTTTGGAAAAAGAAATTCATAATGACTTTCAGAAGAAAATTTGGTTTTTGCAGCTAAAAGATTTAATTTTTCTCCACTATGTAATTTTTCTTTAATCATTAGAGACTAGCTTAAGGCTGATGCATGTAACTTAATATCCCTATCAAAATTGCTATTATTCATTACCTTTTTTTCCATGTGATCAAGACTGAGAAGTAATAGAGGCACAGCACGGTAGTGCTAAGCTGGAAAAAGATCTTAGACAGAGCAGAAATCTAAAGGTAACAGAAGATTGTTGTTACTATATATACAAATCAGGTTAGAAAAAAGGTGGGTTAGAAAAGTTTTAAATTTCCTTGTCTTCTTGCATTGAGCTTAGTATTTTTTATAATCAATCTTTCTTTAATTTACTGCTGCACTCTGCTGAAAATGACGTGTATTTATTTCTATATCTTGATTCTGTTTAGTTTAGTAAAGCAAATAAGTGAAATTCCTATGATTAGTCTGGCAATAATAAATGTTTAGGTCAAATAAAAAATATGACATATGTCCAATTGCATATTACATTCTATGTTTCCAGTAAAAAAGGGACACTTTTTCATGTCAAGGCATTTACAAGGTACTTTGTCATTTCCAAATGCTCTTGACTGTGTTGCTGGTTTCCTCAGTGTCGCAGTACTGCACCCTTGCCATCTTCTTGTCTAGACGGTAGTAGCCACCTATGACAGATTTTCAAACAGATTTCATCTGTGCTCCATTAAAAGGACATAAATATTTACCTGTAATGTCAAGTCTAATTTAAGAATACATTTCTCCTTTCATTGTGAATTCAGAGAGTAAAAACAAAAATATGACAGGCTGATATTTCACCTAGAATTTGTGTATTTGTAAGGACATGCTCCTTCTTTACCCATTCTTTCCTGTCTTCCAGGACATTGTTGTGATAAGCACTGTGCAGACTTTGAAGATAAACAGCCACCGTGCCCTCAAACACATGACAAGCTAATTGCAAAGCTGATAGACACTTGCTAAACCCCTGAAAATGGCAAGCAAACCAGTGAAGAGTAAACCAGCTGCTTTTAAAAAGCTGCTGATGACATTCAGCATGCTTCCAACTCACAGGCATTGCAATTTAGAGGACAGTAGCTGGAGTCTGGGGGAGTCTTTCCAGTCATGTCATCATGGTCTGATGGAACTCTGGTTAGACTCTTCAGCCCTTATGCCTCTTGCACTAATGCCTTCTGTTGATGGAGTATAACAAATAAGTCAAAATCTTTAAGGAGTGTATTTGAAGAGAAGTGGCGGTAGATGGCACATGAGTTACCTCCTGTTGGGGAGGAGTGGACAAAGCAAGGAGGGAGGGAAGGTTCCCTGTTGCTCTTATTGCCAGCTCCTGTCTTTTCTGCTCATGTTTCTGTTCTAGAGACCAAGTGCTGTGATAATGCACACAGCAGTTTTGCAGGGCTATTGTAAACATCAGCCCACCAAGTTCTCCTGATTGTGAATGGGAAAAATTGTAAATTATAAGAATTTTCCTTTCTCTTAAGTAATATAACTTTGATAAGGGTTGGAGTAATGATCAAATACTTACAATTCAGTCAAACATTTTTAGTGAATGCTACCCATTCGAACATCTTTAAGGGAGAAAGATGTCTCTGGACTCCTATCTGAAGTGTTTCTCAAAGGCTGGCATGTCTCTTGAGGAGACTTCTACCTTGCTGTTGCACTTACTGCTTTTAAAAAAAGCTTCCTTTGGCTCCAGTGGTATAAAATCAGTTTTTCATATTTCCTCCATCAAAACTGTTCTAGATTTATATATTCCTCAACAAATTAACACTACAAAAAGTTTAGGATTCACAGTACTGGGAATGGAAGAGAGAAAAATATATGACAAAAAAGGCTAAATTTTACAAGCTTTAGCACATAACATTCCTGTTGAGATAAACACAGATTCTAAATTCAAAACAGTAGAATTTGGCCTAGTGAGACAAATTGATTTCTGATTCTTCTCAGAGAGCAGTGAAATGAGAAATCCAATTTATATCTGCTATATGGCTTTTTCATCAATGTTGGGAGCACAAACCATTTTTAAAAGTGGACTGCAATTGCCCTTGGCTATATAGATTAATGGAAAAAAGATCTGTGTTCCACTTCTAAATTGTTAGTTTCTTGTACTGGCAGAAACAGGCTCATAAAAGCATCAGATTAATTATGTTTAATGACTGAAATGAAGAGGCTCTTGTGCTTATTTACCTGCAGTCTATTTAAATAGAAATATGGCTTCATGAGTTACAGTTAGTTGCAAGGGATAACATCATGTTGAGAAAATTGCAGAAATTATCTTGAACTCTGTAGTTATAGAAACATGATCATGTTATTCTTGTGTATTTTTATGTGCTGGTTTTGGTTTTGTTTGGTTTGTTTCTTAATTAACTATTTTTTAACTGTCAATCTTTAAAAATAAGTATATAGAAATATTTTCTAAGTCAGAAATACCCTGTTATATTGAAGATTCAATTAAAATAAACCTTCTGCTATTTTTATCAAGAATTTTTGTATTAATTGCTATACTGATCTAAGGAAAAGGAAGGTTGTTGTCAAGATTCCTTGAAGCTATTGCAGAAAATTCAGTATATTTGAGAGTCAATGTGTTGAAGAAATAAGTGTTATGACAAAATATTTACAACTGAGTTGTCAACGCAGACCATGGAGCCCTGCTAACCTTTACTATTCTCACTATTCCATTTTATTTTTTTTGTATTATCTCTAAAACATTATGTTTTTACTTTGATTGCCTCTTCCAATGGCAATTCATATCTTTTGTTGACATCCTGATTGCTTAACTGCTCTTATAAAGCTTCTTCAATCTGTTTTTTTCTCGTATACCACGCTTAAGCCTGCTCAGACCTTTTTGGTTAATAACAGTAATCTGTCTCTGTCATTACTGAGATGACTTCCCTGTTTCATTCTTGGATTCAGAATTAATGTTATTCTACAAATGAGTTATTGCACTACTAAATTAAAGTTTACATATAATCAGAATAATCTGCCCTGGAAAATGTAGAATTTAAGAGAAGAAAAAATTCTCAGCTAGGGCAGACCCCAAATCTCTGCCTGCTCTCTGTCTTCCCTTCCCTCTGCTGTTGACCTATGGAGAGCATATTGTGCTCATAATACTGTCAGAGTCAATGACCCATACACAGCAATGCTGTTTTGATAGGGGCCTTCTAGTGGAAGAGAAAGATGCAAGTTCCTGCTATTTGGATTTGGAATGGACTATTAGTAGGTCTGTGTTGATTAAGAAATTTCAGGCTGTTATGGCCACAAAAAAGGCACCAGTAACACACTGTTTGACTAGTGCTGACTGCTGATGTGGTTTTCCACATTCAGAACAGTGCCTAGGGGCTAAATGAGTTTTTAAAGCTAGTATTACTTAAATGAAAAATTTCTGGAGTCCCACACACTTTCAGCATCCCCAAGTCTCTTAGCTTTTATTGGATTGCAGATGACACCAAACTAGGTGGGAGGGTTGATCTGCTTGAGAGTTGGAAGGCTTTACAGAGGGATCTGGATAGGTTGGACCAATGGGCCAAGGCCAATGGGATGAGGTTTAATAAGGCCAAGTGCCGGTCCTGCATTTTGGTCACAACAACCTTGGGCAACACTACAGGCTTGGGGCAGAGTGGCTGGAAAGCTGTCCAGCAGAAAAGAACCTGGGAGTGTTAGTGGACAGACAGCTTAACATGAGCCAGCAGTGTGACCAGGTGGCCAAGAAGGCCAATAGCATCCTGGCTTGTATCAGGAATAGCGTGTCCAGCAGGAGTAGGGAAGTCATCGTGTCTCTGTACCGAGACTCTACTGAGGCCTCACCTTGAGTACTGTGTCCAGTTTTGGGGCCCTCACTACAGGAAAGACATTGAGCTGCTGGAGTGTGTCCAGAGGAGAGC
>JAOXNG010000042.1:18558988-18573199 GCA_028566535.1 Scolopax minor | reverse complement strand
GTGTCACAGCAATTACCAAAGGAATCACCATGAAATAAAGTGGATTTTCTGAAGGCTTTCCAGAGAGAGATGGTAAGAAAGAAGCTTCCCACCAGTCAATACTGCGCCATTGCAACAAAACGGCCATTACAGTTGAGAAGAAGAAGGAGAAGAGATCCTGAGAAGAATTTCTCAAATCCCTTATTAGAATATAATGAATATTAACAATAGACAGTGCAAATTCGCCTGAGAATTGAGTATTGCTGAGTTTTGGATCCCTTCTTCTAGGCTGTTAAGGTTGCTAGGGAATTTCACAGTTAATGGTGTATTTCCATATGAATGTCTGAAGAAGGGGGAAGGGTTTGCAAAACTGAATCTTAAGTGTGGGGTTTTCTTTGTGCTTCAGAGAGAAAAATCTGCCGTTCTTGTAAAGCTGAAATAAGACACTTTCAAACTTTACATTATCAAAGATTGTTAGAAGAAAAATTTACACAAAAAAAAAATGTTTCAAGAGGCATTGCGAGAAAGAACTTGCTTCTTTTACTATGGTCAGTAGCAATGCACCAGACTTGTCATTATACATACTTTGAGGGCAATGAGTGGTCTACAGACCACAGCAGCTTTGGTTGCTTTATCAGATAAAAGCAGCAAGTTTATTTTGTTTTAAACAGATTGCATGTCCATTTTTCATAGACCATTTAGAAAGCACATTGCTGTGGGCTTCCCAGTGACAAATAAACTGGGGCACAAGCAAGTGACAATACACTTTGTACTCCTTGATATGGATGAAAGAATTCAATTCAACTTTTCTTTTTTCTATCTGGAAAGAGAAATGCCTGAGAAAAATATTTTTTTTGCCTGCTTGCTGAGAAAGAAGCTTAAATGATGCTCTGTCTGCACCTTGATCTGTTTCTCCTCCTTTCTCTTCACTAACTTTGGCTGACGTTGGTCAAGAGCAACCAAAACTGAGAGAGAGTAGAGTACCTTCATTTTCATGAAAGTAAGTGGCTGATTAAAGGAGAAAAATTACTAATAAACATCCTATGGTTTGAATGGTAGGTATTCAACCTTGCATCAGAAAAACCCACAGAGCAACCCTGAGGAAACCAAGGTGGGATTGGCTCTCCACTCACACCAATACCTTTTATCTGGTTGTTCTCCCCATTCTTTAGTATTCAAAACATCCCAACTCAGGCAACTCTTATTTACTGCAAGTATACAGTAAATACAGACACGCTTTCATTGGCTGTGACAGTTGATCTTCACACCACAGTATTATCTTAATAAACTGTCTCTCAGCCCCAGGGTCTTTGTTCTCATATGAGCGACCTACAGTTGGTCACCCTGGATCTTATACAAAGCATGACGAGCACAGAGGTTATATGAGTTAATTGCAGAGTGACTGCAAAAATAGCGTGCTTTCTTCCTATCAGCAATGTGGTCTTTCTCTACCAAAAACAAATGGAGTTACACTGTAGTTCAAGTGAATGACAGAACTGTATATTTGGATAACTCTATCATTAGTTAATGTTACCACCACATGTCTGTATGGTATTTGACAACGAAATTCAAGTTAAGCAGCCTCCTCCAGAATGAAAGCAATATTGGACTAATTAGGTAACTTGCTACACATTTAGAAAATTAAGATGAATATCACTTTTATAACCATATTCAAATCCTACAGAATAAAAAACAGATTGTAATCTGTTATTGTAGTGTAACTCATGAATATCTCTTAAATTACTCAAAATTTAAATCACTGGAGATCAGAATCTGATCCCATACGTCTTAAAAGAACATTTGACTCATTACTCATGTAAAAAGGACGTAATCTCCATCAACATGTAATGTACAGGAACCAATTTGTTTCCCAGAAGTGTTCAAAATTCTCTGCCAAAAGAACTCGCATTCTGGTAGTCCTAAAACATTATGTTATTTTTATTAGTCTACATGCCATACTTTTGTTCCAGGAAGGAGCAAATGTCTGGATGAAAGAAGCAAGTGGGGTCTGTGACTGGGTCTTTTCCCCCATGTGCTTCCCAGAGCTCCAGCAACTTTCTTCCTCTGACCAAAGACAGACACTGGAAATACTGTAAGAAGTCCGTAAGCTTTTACTAGCTAAAAAACAAACCACAGACTACTGAACAGCCTGCCCAGGAAGGTGGTGGAGTCACCGTCCCTGGAGGTATTTAAGAAATATGTAGACATCGCTCTTCAGGGCATGCTCTAGTGCTCAAGATTATTGGTCTGTGGTGGGGTGTGGGGTTTAGTTGGTGGGTGCCTTTTTTGTGTGTGGGTTTTATGGGTTTGTTGGGGATTTTTTTTGTGTGTGTGTGTGTTTTTTTAAGTTTTTTGTTTGATTGTTTGTTTTTGTTTTGTTTTTTAATGTGGTTTAATGTGGACTCAATGATCTCAAAGGTCCCTTCCAACCATTAAGATTCTGTGATTCTGTGATTTCCAGCATCCCTCCTCCTTTCTGTCTGTGACTGAAAGAGGGTGGGAGGCTGAAAGGTCAAGTGAAACCAGATATAAGCTAGTCTTAAAGTGGGTGGGAGGTTGAAAAGGGGTGGGAGGCCTAGAAACGAAGTAAAGGCAAAAGTGAGTGGTAGATCAAAATGGGGTTGGAGCCTGGTAATAAAGTAGGGGCCAAAAGATTTTGAGAGGGTGAGAAAAACGTGGGAGATCAGAAAAAAACTTAGGCTGGAATTTTGTGTGAGGCTGGAAATAAAGTCGAGACGAAAGGGGGTGGTGGGCCAAAATGTCGTTGGAATCCCAAAATAAAATAGAGGACAGAAGGGGACAGGGGACAAAAGTGAGTCAGAAGCAGAAAAAAAGTAAAGGCTGAAAGTGAGTTGGAACCTCCAAAAAGGTAGGATGCTGTAAATAAAATAGAGGCCAAAAGATGTTGGAGGCTGTAAACAGAGGCTAAAAGGTGTGGGATGCCCTGTGCTTGCAGAAATTTGTTTCTGCAAAAACTTTCCTCTGGGTAGTCTCACAGTGTTGGATGGCAGCTTGGCTTCTTAATTCCTTTTTCTGAATAACTGCAGGAAACTAATCTACATTAATTCATCCACTTGCAACTATTGCTCACTTTATCCTTCACACTTCTGCTTTGGAAGTCATGCTGGAGAAGCCTCTGCTTGCAAACTACTACTATTTTTATGTCCCTAGAGAAAATTAACTCCACTTACACTTTAGCTTTGAAATGGGCCCGTAGCAGTGGTTTTGATTTTTTGAAAAGGTCTTTAATATATATATTTTGTTTTGTTTTGTTTAGTTTTTTGCTAGAGTAGAGGTGATCTTGGCCTTCCTCTAAGCCCAGAAACTGTGGATCAATCAAGTTAACTTTCTCCCTAACAGCCCATATACTGCTGTGTTTTAGATTTGTGGCTAGAAGTGTTTATAAAACACCAGTGTTTTGTGTATTGCTGAACAGTGCTTGAACAGTGTCCACGCTTTTCCTGCACCAGCTGGGGTATCACTGTAGAGACTTGCATGCCATATGTAAAAAAAACAAGATAGCAGACATTATTATCTTATATTATATTGCCTTTGACAACACTGGGACTTATTGCATGCTGATGGTGTCAGTGCCCTGGACCGAGCCTGTGGCAGCAGTAACCACCACTCAGTGCAGTACTTCTGAATTATTTCATATCCAAGTTTAGATTATAATGGATAATCTCTCTTCTAAACTGCAGAAAGGGAAAGAATGAGAATGCAGCTTGGGGCGGCTTGAACATGACTGCAAGCACTGTATCTTGAAGCAGATGTACAGAAGTGGACGTTGCCCTTCTCATACCCCTTAGCATTTAATAGTGAAGGATCTTACACTGTTGATTCCACCCAAAGAATGAACACTGTTACTAACCCGCTATCACTGCCACTTCATCTTAAGCCCACTGATCCCCACTTATTGAATGACTAATGTGTTCTTGAGAGTGTAGAGAAGATGAAATGAGAGACAAACAAGAGGGCATCTCAAATAAGCGGTGTGGATCAGATGTGTGTAAAAAGGATGAGAGCAAAGGCTGTTTCAAGAGAGCACACAGAGTTGTCATGATACCTTCCTCTCTGAATTGTTAAGACTCAGAGCATCTGTTCTGAAGGAAGGATGCAGATTTTCCAAATTTAGAAGTCCATATAGAGTACATTTTCCTCTCAATGCTTTCCTGTGGCAGTCAATTTAATTCCAGCTGACAGCAGGAAGAAATGATGTGTGCTGAATAAACCTTATTATATGAGAAGTTTTCTCTTTTAATCTGCAATGTCTGCATTTCTGGGGGAAAAAAACAACCAAATTTAAAATAAACCATAAAATTGTAATGTTTTGCAAAAAGTCATACAAAAACATTTAGAACCTTCCACAGTATATAGAAAGGTGCAGAAAATTAGTTTTATTTTAGAGAATTAAAGATGGACTAATCAGCTCCTGCTTCTAGTAGGTGGCTTTTATTTTTAAACTCTTATTTTCTGCTATGGAGAGGACACACACAAAACATTTTCTTTAATCTTTTTAATGGATGCACAATAAACCCATCAGCTCTACCAGAATTGCCAGACAGATTTAAGAAACAAAAAGAAACAAAAGATAACAGTGACAGTTTTAACTCATTTCCAAGTCATCTTGCTTGTCAAATCAAAAGTGGATCAGTGTTTCTATTCTTAAAATGTGTTAAAAATGTGGCAGGCTGCAAGTAAAAATAATCCTTATCCTATGCCCAAGGCGTATTAGTGTCTCCCTCCTTAGGCTCATAAAAACCAAGGGACAGAAATGTAAATAATTGCCGCTTTAAACACATGAGCATCCACTCAGCATCCTTGGGCAAAAGTAGTTGTATGTCTGCATAAGCCCATATACAGGCCAGTGAGCCATCAACCTGGAGAGTGGCTAGATAGACCCTGTTAAGAACCTGAAAAGTCTTTAAAAGATTTTTCTGTGACAGTTGTGAACAGCAAGCACGTTCATGGAGACTTTCAAGCAATTTGTAAAGAGAAGAAAGGATCGAGTTATCGATACATGTTACTGCTCAGCTAGTTTGACTGAGTCGGTCCCTGAAGTAATAGCCAGGCCTGTGCAAAGCAACCATGAAATACAAAAGTGAGTAGAGTGTTGAAGCATATTCTTTGATCTTCTAGGAGCGCATATTTCATGTTTTCTTATATCAAAAGGTTTCTTTCTATGGCAATTTCACTTGGCTATTCAAGAGGCTTGAGTACTGAGGAGCAAAAGGGCATACTGAAAACTGGCTGTTTTTAGATAGGAACTTGAGAAGTATAAACAGTTTTTCAAATAATGTCCATTGTTATTAAACTTACAGCCAAAGGCTGTGCTGATTATTGTCATAATAAACATACAAAAGCTAATGTCAGAGGTAGAGTTCAGATCAAGGACGAGCACCTTGTTATTGTGTGTTTTAACTGGAATAGGAGACCAATGAAGGGAAGAAAGTACTTGCTGGCATCACTAGTTTTCTCTTTATTCTACATTTGCTTGGCATGTGGATGCTAACACATTATTCTATAAAAATCTCACAGGGGACTGATTGGCAGTACTGATTCACAGCACATCTTTACATGCTTACCTGTTCTTTGAACTTAAAGGTTCTCCTCTTCTCCTGAAGCTGTCATACCCCCAGTCCAATCTTATTGCATCTAGGAAAAGAGTGCAGTGCCTTTTTTTTTTATTTCAAAGGTATTCTTCATTACAGACATGGCTGCCAAACTGAGTGGAATTTATTGCCTCAAAGGTAAACATTTAACTCCATTTTATCTCATTTAGACTTTACTCATTAAGATGCAATATTGATCGTAGCAAAAGTCACCAAGTGCTTGTGTTTGGTAGCTTACAGAATTGTAGGGAATAGAGATGAATGGGACTTACTTTTGTCAGTTCTTTTCCACCATTTTGAAGGTATCGAGATTCAACTTGCTGCTGTAAGTCCATTGTCCCTGAGTTCTGAAAAAAACCCATCTGCTTCAACTGGAATATTTTTCATGAGAAGTCAATAAAAACCATGCACCAAGAACAGAACCAATTAATACATGACTGTAAGTATTGGAGGTACCTTTGGAGATATGAAATTATAGTAACTTTGTTTGGTAGAGTGGCTTTCTCTTTGCTGCTAGGTTACCTTGAGTGATGTTTTAGAGCCTCCTAACTTGAAGTATTTCTACACTCAAAAGCCATTAACCTGAGAACTTCAGTGACATTTTTCATTCAGATTGGCTGCTACAAGGAAGGCTGAATCTTGAATCAGCACCAACTGCCACCTATTTCTGTGAGTAGCCAAAAGTATACACTAGTTGAATGGCTTTACTCTCTCCTCCCCACAAAGCACCAGCCATTTCCCTAATGATTAAAGGGGAAAGAGTATATATCAATTTTACTAGAATATAAAGAGAGATATAGCACTTGAATTGTCATGAGAGTTGTAAATAATTCCCATAGTAATGCTGACCTTTATGTCAACTTACTTTATGGCTTTTTACTGAAGTTAACCTTACTGAAGAGAAATACCCTGAGTATCTGGCTTTGGTTAACTGTGTAGTGAAAGGCAATGTTATGAAATAACCCCATTCCAAGGCCAGGCACTGAAAGAAAATCTACTGTACTACACATTTTAAAGTATTCAGTTAGGAAAAGTGTTATCCTCAGACCTTAAACAGATATCCAGCCTTCAGAAAATTGTGTTAAAAACCCATATCTAATAGCAAAGCTTGCAATAAAAGGAAAGATGTGTTAGATTAGACCTTTGCTGACACAACACCATATTTGTTTAGCTATTGTTTCCTTAAATTCAGCCAAAAGCTGTTGATCTATATTAATTAGCTTATATATATATTAATACTCTTTATTATATACACATTTTTATGCAGCTCAAAGATCTGTAATGGTTTTCGGGCCTGCAGTGCAGTTCAGAAAACTCTTTATAAGTTTTCTTTCATTTGTGAAAATGAAACCCAGAAAAATCATAACTTAAAATAACTAAATTTTTCCATTTTTGCCTTAGTATGTGGGTTCTACTTCATAATAGTTTTCTAACGCTACAGTTTAAACATTCAATTTTTTTTTTCTACTATTCTCTCTCTCAAATAAACAAGTGGAATAGAAATGAGCCTAAACCAACCACACTGTAAATTAAAGCCAAAAATAATGGAAACTGAAGCTGAAGCACCTTTCCAGGTATTGCTCCTCCTGGATTTACAGCTCATCACCCAGCTCCGTTGCATAGTTAGGTATTTTTGTGGGAATCCATAGTTTGTTCACACAGATCTTTATGGATTTATTTTTTTTTAAATCACCGGTCTCTTCCTGCATTAATTCACTCAAAAACATTAATATTCCATCTGCTAAGATATTACTAAGCTACATAGCTCCTGAAGCTCCAAGAAAAGGTTTGACTATAGGTTTCTGAATACAGATTTCTGAATACTTGCCCATATATTGGGCACATTCTCTACTGCAAAATAAGAGTAGGAAAATATAGAGCAAGAAGGGCGTGGAGCTATATAGAGAAGGAATATCTAATGTTGGTGTAATCTGCCAGAATTCAGTATAAATTATTTTTTTTTAAGATGCATATGTGTTTCCCTATTGTACAGGCTCTTATTTTCCAATGCAATGCAGTGGAAGTCAGATGATGATGATGAGGAGGATTTCCCACCAGGCAAAGGGCTGCCGCTAATTTTTTTTTTGTATCAGAGGATACTGCTAGAACTGTATACTGGAAACAATGGAGTACAACTGGGTCTGTGTAAAACACCATGTTGAATTCACCTTACTTTAATTCCTACTGCTATCTGAATTGTCATTTACCACCACAACAGGAACTCTGCCCGCTGGGTTCTGTCATTCAGGAAGCAGAAACTTTTCAAACACAAAATTTGAGTTGAGCAATGGCTCATTCAGGTTCCCAGCTATATCATTTGCAACGCGTAAGTGCAAATTTCTGTGTAAAAAGAAAAAAAAAAAAAAAAACAGAAGGAAAAATAGATAAAATTAAATGGAGCAGAAAAGAAACATTTCAATAAATGTTTTTTCTTTACATTATCAGATTTAATTTGGTTATCGCTGTTCACTAGAGGATAAAAAACATACCCAAATAACAGCAGATTGTAAAAAACTGTGAAGTCTTAGTGTTTTGTTAAATGCTTTATAGTTGCAGTATATTTGTCTAGAGGTCAACTATAGAGGTCTTTATTCAAACCAGCAGTAATAAATTTCATGGTTATGTAAGCAGAAAACCACTTCTTAATAGATAAAAATAAATTTTGCTCCTAATATATACACTATCATTAACTTATTCTAAGTTCTAAAACTCAGTGATGATAAGAAGATTGCAATAGTTTCAAGCAGGGCTTCAGTGAACCTATATAATTCACAGTGGGGAGAGTTCTGGAAAGCCAGAAGTAAATTCCTTTGATTTAGAATAACTTTTTTTTGGGGGTGGGGTGGGGTTTTTGTTTTGGCTTTCAAGTAGTAAAATAAATAGGGTCTCTTCAATTATCATCCATGTAAAAATTGTTACATAGATTATGAGTTTATTATCAAAGCACTGAACTAAGTGAGACTATAAAGCTAAGCAAAGACACAGCTCATGTTTTCATATTTTCTTGAGTCAAGTCTCTACTATGAAATGGAAAAATTCTTCAAAATTCTTCTAAAACAAAACCTTTCTCACTGAGATCAGATAAAAATTATTCTAAGGCTTGCATGAATAACTTTTTGCACCATGCCACAAACAGATGAAACATACAGCCTTTCAGATCATCAGTGTAGCCAAACCCCATGATTCATGGTAGAAGACCAGATAACACACAAAATCTATCCTAAAAATAAACTAAAAAAAAAAACCTGCATCTTTTCTGTTTGCATGTTACAAAAGACCTTTAAAACACATTTTAACTAAGTATAATTAAAACATTCTTAGTGACAGTTCATTAAAACTAATTTTGTCTAGTAACATAAAATATTGTGAAACTATTAATATATTTATTGTTGGCAAATTTAAAGGAAAATCAGATAAAATATGCATCACAGTTATACATAAATAAACTTTCAGAACTCTTATTCCAGGATATAACACATCTGCAGCTTAAATTAATTTCTCTTGCTACAGAAACATATTTTTGTGCTGCACTACATGAATCATAAAGTTGTGTGTCTTAAATGTGTATTAAGCAGTGGATCTCGTTGACATTGACTTAATTCAAATATTGCCACAAGAGACAATAGTACAAGTCCTGTGAGTTTCCTTATATATAATGCAATTTGCTTAATATACACAGATTAAGGAACTGATTCATCCAGGTATTTAAATGCAAGAGTATTCTCATTTGAAGCAAGCAGGACTATCTAAATTGTTAAAATAAAGCAAAGTACTTAACAGCTGAAATTTTGACCTAAAATATGAAAATAGATCTGAAACTGCAGACATTTAAACCTATCTGTTATACTACCAAAATTTGCCTTAATTAGGAATTAACGTTGTTATTTGAATCTGAGAATTTCTATCTGCCTTTTTTTTTTTTTGATAGCTGGTACTGATTTTACTATGCATATTTTAAAATGCAAATCAAAATAAAATTTTAGGTAGAGGAAATGCCAGCCCAACACCTGTCTCCCAGCACCAACCGCACAGAGCCCTGGGGAAAGGGCAAAACGAAGACTCACTCACTGTTCATGGAGAGGAATTTGAGCTGCAGAACATATGGTCTCTGTTTATATTATTTTCTACAAAATTGCAGATTACTTTTAGAGGGTAAGTGATGCAAATATTACAAATTTTTGTCCCTCAGAGTCCCTAGAATGGACAAGTTATCAAATGAAAACTTCCTAAAAAATGGTATGTTTGTAGAAGGAGATAACGCAATAGGATAGATTATGAATATTTAATTTCTTGGTTTTAATCTGAAAAATAAAAAAGGAAATCTTCTCTGCCCCATAAATCTGCCTGAAACTTATTTTTAAGTTTTCCTTTTTCTATAGTCTCATTTGGAGCATATCTGCTCTGGGAAATGAGTGGAGAAACCACCATATGAACCTCCAGTATTTACATAGTGCATTTTAAGCTCTCTTAGACATGGATGAACTCAATTCACTAGGCACTAGGGACACTTCATGAAAGACAAATGAAAATGCTCATGAAATCCATGCAGAATAGCTGATGTACTTTTTTTTTCCCTTCATTTCACAGTTTATTTACATTATCTTGTATCCCAGTGCTTGTCTATGCACATCAACTGTTCCCAAGATGGTACAGCGGGAAGCATAATTCCCACTTGTTTGGATTGTTGATTTCTTTAAAAAAAATATATTTTTCTTTCCAACACATTGTGAGAGAATCAGTCAGACTCCAATGTGTCCTCATATCGACGCTGAATATATGCAACTCTCAAAATCCTTAAAAAACTGAAGTGTACTATTCCATTCTGGAGGAACATTTTCTGTGACTGGGAAGTCTCGGCATGTGGTAAGTACTTCAAGACTGGTTTTCCCTGGAGAAGTTCCCCTGCTGTGACCTTTCCTTCCATTCCCAAACCAGTTGAGAGCCCTATGTCTCATGTGAAGATGTGACCTCAGTAGATAAGGCAATGATTTTTTAATCATTTTTAGAGTCCCTCTAATGGTTCAGCCATCATGCTACATTGATAATAATTTTCTGAGGATTTAAAACTTCATTATCACCGATACAGCACCAGAGCAACCATCAAATTCACTTAGTTGCCAAGTCCTTTATGAATAAATCCATTTAAAGGCTTTCAACATCTCTTCTACATCCTTACAATTGCTTCTGAGGAAGCACTTCAGTACTTGCTCTATCTTGATCTACCTTGAGTCATCAATTCGAGAATTACCATTTACTCTATCAAGAAAGTTGGTTAAATTTCAGAGATTTTGTGTGTGTCTGTGTATTGAACAGTGAGCAATTAAATAGATAGTTCAACATCATTTTAAAAGATCATGGAGGAACTGAACAAATATTAGAAGTATCCCAAGAATTCAGGAGCCACCAAGTGAATATTCTGCTTCTGTGAAAACTATGAATTCCTTTTAGGTATTTTTTAATATTTTAAAGCATGCTGAGATGCAGTAATCCCAGATCCTATATGTTTTGTACAAATACTGCCATTTTATTCTTTAGAATTGATTGTGTTTTTGAAAAAAAAATCCACAAAATGAAAATAGCAGTGAGGCCAATCAGATGAGACACTGATTAAATCTGTGTTTAGATACAGCAAGATATCCTTTTAATTTTGTAATAATTTGGTAAGGAAATTGACAATAAATATTAAAGCATACTGTAGAACATATGCCCATCAGGTTTCAGCATATGGCTGAGCCCTGACTTTACCCTATTAGCCATATATCCAGAGACTAAATCAGGGCTGTAATAATTTGCCATGCTCAGTGTTGGAGAGTTTGCAATTCAGACCAGATCTCTTTATGTCATTCTGAAATTGTTGAGGTGAAGTTTATCTTCTTCCTGAGCTGTGCTACAATTATCAGCTCTTCTAATAGGGAAAACTCCTGGTTAGGGAAGAAGCAGATCTCTACCTAACCTAATGCGCAGAGGCTGTCAGGAAGCAGAATTTATTCTGAAGCCATGAAAGAAACATCATTTAGTTTTCTAGAGATTACTTAGGGAATATATTTGATAATTTTCTGAAAGGAAAAACTGCAAATGGGGAGTTGAATCATCTCAGATTTTAAAAAAATTGAAACTTATGAAAGCATAAATATAACTGATGGTTCTGGTTCATTTACAACTGTTCCTGCAAAAATTAAGTGTACACAGACTTCTCTTTCCCCAAAACAAATAAGCTGGACATTCAACTTCAACCCAGCTACTCTATCTCTATCTGTTTGTAAATGAGAAATAGCTGTTGAGCTATATTTAAAAAACAGTGTCTTCGCTCATCCCAAAGTCATCAGATCAGTCTTAGATGTTGAAGGCATTCATTAACTGGTCACAGCTGAGTACAAACTTTTTTTGTAGTTGTAATATTGCTATGTGTGCTCAGGGTACAAGTTTCTTCTGGTTAAAGCACAAAATATAGCCTATTCAGCTATTAGCGCTATTGTAACAAGAAACATATAAAGGCCACCATTCTTACCTTAGGTGAAAGTCCTCATTCTGTATTTCCTAAAAACCTTTTCTGTTCAAATAGAAACAAAACTGAGTAGAACTATAAGTGGGAACATTGGTTTCCTGAATATATAAAAAAACCTAAAATAGGAAGTATCAGGGCAGCAAATGAGAAGAAAGCATTCCTGTCAAAGCACCTTTTGTGGACTTGTAAATGCAAGCTTATTCAGCTATTTCTTCTCCAATTAAATATATGAAGTCTCCATAGCAACAGCCATTTTGTAAGATGTATATATTTCATGATGTTCCAGATATTGAGCAGCTAACTAAAGGAGAAGGAGAAAAGCCATAACCATAACACAGGACTTTTTAGAGTCCTGTGATTTTCTAGTGATTCTTTCTAGGGAAAGAATCATTACCTACTGCCACAGAGCAACAACTTTCCTGACAGTAAAGCTAATTTTAAAAGTTTGGGGGTTGTTGGTTTTGTTTGTTAGTGGGATTTTTTTTTAAGAATATGCATTGCCTTCTTAATTTTTGTTCTGCTGTGTTGCATGATGAGACATGACCTTTAAAAGAGAATTTTACCTATAAAATTAAAATAAAACTTAATTTAATATTTTGCAAGTCATGATGTTAGAAAACTAGATCTGCAGCAGGTCAAAGTCCTTTTTCAATCACTGAAGTCACAGCAGAGATATTAGGCTATACAAGCCTCTGCAGTCAGTCTGTTACCAACACACTGGTAAAAGCAATTGAAAAATATACTTTCTGTAGCACAGCTGTTTGTCACAGCTCAGTAAGTGCTGTGCCAGGGAAAGAATGCAACAGCTACCCAGAAAAGATTTAAAAACTTATTTGGGTAATTATGTTTGGTGTCAGTCATATGAGAAGTGAATGCTATGCCTTTTCTACACAGTGCCTATGCACAACTGGCATAGCATATAGCAGAGAGCAGTAAGGGTAGAGTTGATCCAAGCCCCACAGTTATGGAGAGGGGTTTTGACACAATCCTCGGTACTATATCTGTATTTATAGTTCAAACTCAAAAAAAATTTTGTGTTTAGAAGAGACATCTAGTCCTTTGTGAGAGCCTGACCCTGTAAATCTAGTGGCAATATAAATCCTGGTACCAATCTGCAGCAGTGTATTGTAGGGAATGCTAGTGCATGGATTTTGGTTAGCATTTCTGAAGGCAGTTTTCTCTGACAGTCTTTTCTCCAAATGCTCTACAGCATTAGGTTGGTGTATGCTGCGATATGCAGTTTGTCTTCCAGATTCCTCCAGGCACTTTCTGAACATGACATGGGGAAGTACAGCAGTGGTAGGGAATTATTAGTGCTGCTCTTCAAGGCCCTTTTGAAATATTGGTGCTCACCATGCATTCCTGACTGCCTGTGTTAGAGAACAATGGGTATAAATTGAAACGAGTGAAGAAAAGTGTTTCTGAGATGACCAGGAAAGGAAGAGCTGATTTGGCAGGAAGATCATGATAAGCTTAGCTTGTGTAGCCTGCCAAAACAGAAACTAGGGGAGGACAGGCTTGCTTGCTAAAAATATTAGATAAATGGCAGGCTGAGGGAATGGCTTAAGCGGGAGGGCAATACTGAGCACAGAAACACATTTTTAAAAGCTGAATATAAGTGTATTTGGAATGAAAATTGGAATTAGAATTCAAGGTTACCATAAATCTGTGTCTCTGGATATGCTTTCCAGCAGGAATATCAGATTAAAATAGAAATTTGATCAGCTTTAAGGTGCAGCTGGCTAAACTGATGACAAGTGCCAGAAAGTAAAAGAATGAAATTTTTTTGTTGATAAAGAGATAATGTAAACTCTGTGCTCTCTTACCTTTTAGTGACTACAAAAGCAGCTCTGTCCTTTTTCTCCTGGTGCTGGGTGATCAGGGTACCTTTGGAAGGTCACCCTTACAGCCAGGGTGAAGGCGGGGGTCAGTGTGTTCTCCCAAATCACAGACGATGGGACAAGGGGAAATGGCCTCAAGTTGTGCCAGGGGAAATTCAGGTTAGATATTAAGAAATATTTCTTTACTGAAAGGGTTGTCAGGCATTGGAATGGGTTGCTCAGGGTGGTGGTTAAGGCACCTTCCCTGGCCATTGGAATGGGCTGCCCAGAGGAA
>JAOXNG010000042.1:18468316-18480923 GCA_028566535.1 Scolopax minor | reverse complement strand
TCCTGGCTCCCCCCCTCCCCGCGGTACGGCGGCCGCCGCGGGACACACGGAACCGCGCCCGCGTCCTGCTCCTGCGCCGGGAAACAAGCCTGAAAACAGCATTCCTTAGGATTCCGGCCGGGAAGGGCTTTCACGGGGCTGCGAGCAGCCTGGTCTGGTGGGAGGGGTCCAGGTCTGGGCCCCCCAGTTCAAGAGGGACAGGGAACGACTGGAGAGAGTCCAGCGAAGGGCAACCAAGATGCTGGAGGGATCGGAGTCACCAACTTAGAGAGGCAATTACAGAAATTATGTGTAATTAAAATATTTTTAAAAAACATTAAGAGTTCTATTGGCAGAATGTGAAAAATAGAACAGCAGCAGTTCTCGCTGAGAATTATCAACTGAATATACTGCTAAGAATCTCTTCAAATACAGGTGCAGAGTGCATACATTTCTATTTACTGTGTATGTACTCTTACGTGGAGCCAAACTGGTTATCTCTATCAAGTGATCCTTAATATTAAAGATATAAAATAAAATGCTGTTTGGACCTTAATGTAACAAGTACTTAAAGGTAACCCTAATATTATTCCTTTCTCAACTTCTTGAGTTTTGAAAGTTTGAAAGTGTACCATGCTTTATATTTGGGGTTTTAAAGTAGGGAGATTGACAGAACACTGCTTCCCACATGCTCAGAAACTACTTTGTAGTAGCAGGGTGGTCAAATTCTGTTGCCACAATTAGCTGGTACTTAATTTTGGCTTTTTGCAGGTCGTGGTAACAACTAGTGGTTTTTTTGCAAGTCATGGACAAAACTGCAGAAAAGGGGGTAGCCAGGCAGAGACTCGGTACAGATCACACTGCTTGAGATCCACCAGTGTGTAAAAGCAAATCCAAGTCCTGCCAGCGACACCTCCAGCCAGGGAATTACAAATTCCTTGCCAGGAAGGGCTGGAGAGCAAATAATCACACCACAGAACAGTGGGTGGAAACCCTAGAGCCCTGGGACTCGGGTCCCACGGGGAAAGCTGGAAAATTCACCTCTGAAACCCTTGAGGCAGAAGAAAGAAACTGGACATGTTTCTGGCTTCTTGGGCTCTGATTTAACCTCTTGGAATTAGCCTATATCAGTTAACTGAAATACAAAGTGAAAGAAAATAAAGTAAAAAAAAAAGGTTAAAAAAAAAATCAAAAGCAACATTTATTTATAACAGTTTACAAAACAAGAAAACAAGTGGAGATGGGTTTTGATGGATGCTCTACTCCCCACAAGGTATTTCCAATTAAAGAAAGTGGAAAGAGGCTGTAAGGATGACAACTAACCATTCCCTTCTGAAAGAAGAGGGGAATATGCGTTTAACATATTCTGACACATTCTGTACAGATTATTTCTTACAGATTTCAATATTTTTGCCAATTTCCCCCTCATTCCCCCTTCTCACAGGAGCATTACTCAGTTTTGATACTCACTGAGTAGATACCATGGTCTTTTTGAACCTGACAGACTGTGGGCTTTTTCTGCTTGCTTCATTAAAGAGTTGGTTTCAGTCCCATAAACATTCCAAGTCTCCCTTGATTCTCTCTTTTCACTGTGATCATGACAAGAGGTTACATAATAGTGAATTAGAATAAGTGATCATTAAGCTCTGCATCCTGCCAAACTCTTTGCTTGACTTTTTATCTCGGATTTTAAACACAAACTGTATCCTCCCCAACTCTTATAAATCTGTGTGTTCTCTCCTTTCATTCATCACTTGTTTTGTGAGCTGGGTCCAAAAGTCCACTTTCTGTTCTTTCAATTTCTTTGCTGACTTTTGCATTAGGTCTATTTCCAGGTATCTTTCCTCCAGGTCATACCGAGGCCAATGGACCAACCCTTCTCCGTTGGGATTTCTGGAAATAATAGAATGAAAAGTGAGTTTTCCAGTTGCCTATCGATTGTGCTCTGGCTGCTCAGGCTGCGTGCATCTCAGAAAACTAACACCAGCTCACAATATGTGATTCCAGTACCTGAACAATTGGATGGTTTTTATCAAAATGCTCATCAGTGGAATAGCAAATGTTTAATAATTACCGTCACTTTTGTATCTAAAACTCCATTGCAGATGGAGCAATAGCTCTTGGATTATTTGTTTTCTTTTCTGGTCTGTGGGTTCTTATGAAAGTTTTTTCTTGCAATCACTAAGAATAATATGCTTCAATATTTATCTTAAGTTCTGCCAAATCTGCAGGAACCACTGCATAGGTATTACTGTTACATTTCAGGCAGCACAGACAAAACTTGAGCTGTGATTAGCATCATGATTCTCACCCATTTCGAGCAAAGTTAGTCCAGTATCTCATAACAGTTCTGCTGAGTTTGTTTTCCTCTTCTGTAGCATGCCCTGCAAAGTGAGAGATGAAATGGCAACATTAAAAACTAAATAACGAAAAAAGCAGCAGCTATATTTATTCCAATAGACTGTAACCAGGTCTACTTGTTCCTCTGGGTGACAGGAGTTTTACCCGAGCAGAGCCCCAGGAGAGAACTGCAGGTGAATCATTTAATGAGAAGTAACTACTACTAAAGACAGAAAAGACTTCTGTTGATGTCAATGTTTCTAAAAGAGAAAGTCTATTCTAAAAGCCCTCCAGTAAACAAAACCTAACAATAACGATGTTTTAAAAGGACTACTTTATTAAGCATGGATACATCACCGGCTAAGAATGGCTTTCCAAAGACAAAGGCAATCTCATCTCCATGATCTGCTTTTACAAACTCCGGCACAACACCTGCCGCTGAACTTGGCCGATGCTGAAATTCATAAAGGTAGACTGGGTTGCCAGCATCTAGAAAACACACAGAAGAGTGTTAGCTCAGGAGCTGAAAATACCTGCCACCAAAGTTGATAAGCTTTCATTACAAGGTATTTTGATAAAATGAAAACACTATCAGTTCTTTGGCTAGTGAAGTGCAATGCAAACAGTCCATAAACACACCCCAGGATGGAATTCTACATTTCTTCTGGCAGGGGCTGGGTTAGAGACTCACCTCTATGGTATCGAGCCACTTCAATGGCCGAGAGAGCAAACAAAGGGTCTCCTATTGCATCAAGAAGGCCATCCCGCACCTGAGTAGGGCTTTCTGCATTCCCTATGTATTCATTGTACACTCGGTCAACAACTTCAGAACTAATACCCTGAAATTAACAACAAAAATACTTCTTATCAGGAGGATGAGTATTATAAAAAGTAGCAGTGCTAATTGAGCATGCCATCTGCGTGTCCCTGGCTAAGCCCCAAATGTTACTCTCTTTCAGAGAAACCCCTCAGCTGTGCCAGAGTGTGGCTCAGGGCTCAGAATCGGGAGGTACAAAAGAGGTTTGCAAGATCTAAAGATCAGACATCTTTAGCTAAACACCAGTCAGTGATAAGTAGAGAACTGTAATCCATTCTCACTTCTATGGAAACAACCCTCATAAGAGACAAGAAATTCTGTTGGATTTCATCAAACTGGTTTGCTGTTGTAGATGGCTGTAATTTACTCCCTTTCAGAACAAACATGGGCTCTGCCTTTCTGAGTTCTGTGACATTGAATGATCCATTGCAAGTACTGTCCATGTCTAGAAAGCCCTTAATTCTTACCTATTAATCTGCATTTTTCTATATTTAGCAGTTTCAGGAGAGCACAAAGGAAGCAGAAGGCTGAAAGGTTTGTAAATTACAGGCAAGCAAAACCTCAAGACACCTAAACATAGGTGCCATCTGAACTCTGTGCCACTTTAAACACCTCAGGTTCTCCTTTCTAGTCTCCTGCTTTGAGATGGCGGGTTCTACAGGTCTTGTGTCCTACCTGCAGGTATCATGCATGTCTTGGATACCCTAGGGTATCGAAAATGTCACAGCAGATCTATGTTTAGGTACTTGAATCACTTCACAGAGCTCCTTCTTAAAAAGAGGGGCATTTGGGCTAGAAATTTAGGGTGTATTTTCAATTGCTAGTAGGAATCTACCATGTCTGCTGCCCTTTACTGCCCCATGCTAGGAAGGTGTCCAACAGGAAGAAGTTTGCCTCTGAAAAACACCCCTCCAGGAGTACAAACATAGAACCAGAGCGGTGAAGAAGCAGCACTGGGTTATTCTGGAATGGTCTCTTACCTTCAGTAATGATGCTAAAGAGCTCTGTAAAATTTGACGTGCAACATCTTTATCCAGACCATCTGCGTAAGCAGGGAACTTCATCATCTGCACGATACAGTGAATCATATGTATTAGAAAGTCTTATATTAACAACATGCCATACAAATAGCAACATTATGAGTCTCTTACCATAGGAAGTACCCATCCAAATTCACAGTTATTTATTCCTATTATATATGGGACTGCATTGATCGCTTTTTCCGCCACTGATTCCCACCTCCAGGCAGCCACATTGTCGCTTCACAGACAGAAACCTCTGTGTTTTTTCCCATTCAGTTCCTTTGGGTTGATTTAACATCTTATAATAAATATTTTTAAACAGCCTTTTGGGTTGAAAGGCTTCTTGGGTGTCTGCACCATTACTCATTTACTGTGTGAACTCCAAACATCCCAAACCATCCACAGACAAATTAGACTCTTATTTCCTCTGACCAAGGAAATGAGCTGTATTATAAAAAGAAAAAAAAAAGATTAAACAAATTATACAATTTAAGGAACATACAGAAATATACAGAACAAGGAAACAAACCAAGTGGATACATTTGGCTATAATTTCCCTAATGCATCTGTTCAAAGCTGGACTGTTGATACATATTTTCCTTATACCAAGCAATACTCAAAAAACATTTTTCTCCTTGCCTTCTTCCTAAAAGTTTCCAACAGTTTGCCATTTTGTAATTATTTTATTATCTCCTGCATTTGTAGTATACTAAATCTCTCAGTAGTTGCTTACCCACCAGGAATTGGAGGTGATTATCAATTTTTTGCTTTGAATTTATACTTTGATACGATAGTTTACTGTCTAGATACTATCAATAAGAGCAAGAGGAGGCAGCCTGAACGTACTGGCTGTAGCTTGATGAAAGAATTGTGGCTTTCAATTTTTTAACCATCGATCCCCCATGCAGTGGGCTTTGCCTCCCCTCCCCTATTCCACCCCAGAATTATGTTGTGGCTCAGAGGGAGAAGTAATTATTCTGAAACATTACTTCTAAGTTAGTGCCTAAACAGTGTCTACAGCCCATATGGGAAGGGACGGTAGTAAGGGCTTGTTTACAGCCCTGATTGCCCACTTCCCTTGGAATTTATTAAGCAGTTAAATGGCACAAGTGGTAGTCAGAGCTTGTGTTTAATGTCCTGTTGTAATTCAGTGGTAACTCCACTGAAAAGAGTGTCAGCAACCTTTGCTACTTAATAGTGTATATTTGAGGAAGAAAAAGGACCATATTTTTCACTATAATTTATTAATTTATTTATACAATAAAAGCCTAATGACAGGCCTCCCTGCTAGCAACACTTATCAGAACTAGAGGAGGAGCAGAGAACAGAGGAGAAGCACCAGAGTTTTCAGTTTGCCCAGTCTTTAAGAAGATAGCCACTTTTATTCTCGGAGGTAATATAAGCAAAATTCAGCCATTCATTTTAACAAATGTTCACCCTGCGGTGACCCTGTAGCTCATTTCGGTTTAGGAAGCAGCGAGGCGCTTGGTGGCCCTCCTCACAGCACATCCCTGCTAACCCTGGCTTTGGTCTCAACCTCACATGGAATCTGCACTGCTGCCAGGGGGAAGTCAGGCCTGAGCCAGCACTATGGTTACAGGGGGAGCTTTCTGGATTCAATGCAAGCCTAGACTAAAATAATTAAAGTCCCTTGTCAGCTGCATGTACAGAATGTCACCATCACCAAAGCCAAATTCCCATAGTTTTATAGTCCCCAAAACAGGCTGCCAACTGCACCTGAGGCAACATTTCTATGACTCCTTGCCAACATTGGCAAAATAAATTCAGAAGCAAGATGATGACAAACATGAAAATTGGAAGCAACCATAAAATTCTGCCTGTTTGTATTTTTCAGGACAATTCCTGTTTGTAAAAGTTCCTAGTTCCTGGACGTCTCAGCTCAGCAGCTGCTTGCTTGGTTGCATAGCAACTTTCTCTTCTGCCTCTGCTTGCCAGAATCAAAAGGCCACGTGCTACATAAAATAATTAAAGTATTGCTTAGTCCAGAAGGATAAAAGTTCAAGCAGGCTGTCTGGCATGTTGTTCCCCGCACTGATCTCTGACTCCAGGCTCCCACCTTGATGACAAGAGATATTCATAGCACTAAAATCACAGACCTATAATTTGCCTTTTTTTTTTTTTTTATTTTTTAAAGGCACAGTATGGTCCTTCCTGTCCCTGGGCATCTCCTGCTCTGAAACCAAAGGTGAAAAAGGCACCTTTATGAGATAATGATTCAGCATAAAGTGGAAGTATTCTGTTGAAAACCTGTTTTTAGTAGCATCTTGATTAAAAGACCCAAAGCTCTCTTGGTCTTCCCAATGAGACACATGAAGGCTCTTCAATATTCCATAAAGATGCAAGACCTGATTGCGATCACAAGCTCATCTGTGGACGTCAGTCACAAAAGCTGAAGGCAGTCAACCCTGAAGCCCATGAAGTACAGAGACAAGCTTGGGTTCACAGTCCTGGCATGGTGAGACTGCAGCGTTCCACAGCCACATAGCAGCCCATCAAAGCATTACTGACAGAGCTTTTGTTGGTTTGGTTGGCTTTAGGACAAGGAGGGTTATATTTCAGCATGTGGCTGAAGCACGGTGAGCTCTCAGGATGCCTCATCTGCTCCTTGCAATGCTATGTTCTGGGAAGTTGGTGAGTGAACACCACTTTGATGGGCTTTCATGTATTTCTGTGTACCTGTGTGTCCTCCCAGGGCTGTATCCCAACTGTGGCCACAGCCTTTCTGGAACAAAGAGACCCAAGCTGTGCTCCTAGTCCCTGCTCCATTTTATGATTTGTCTGAGAATTGGTAAGGGTAGACAATTATCCCAAGTTCTTCCAGCTGTCATAAGCACAGTCATCTTTAGGAGCAGTCCAACTTTCAATAGAAAAAAAGAATCATCCTAAACAGAGATTTTTTGTACAGGATCTTTAGGACAAAAATCTGCACAAGCATAAAATGATAAATGACTACTTTTGATGGAAATATGCAGGTGTATTTCTGCAGTTCCTGGGGAACAGGTCTATGGATTAACAAAGTTGTGCTCTCATTTAGAAAGCCTTACAAGTAAAACCTCTCCATGAATTTTTCTGACTCTCAGAATTTGCAGGGTTGAGCTGCAATCCAGTCTGGTGCTTACTGTGCTTTTGGCCCAGATCATCCATCACCAGCACCAGTGTTTCCTGCCAAGCAGCAAAGAAAAGATCTGGCCTAGCAAGCAACCATAAGAGCTCACATCAGCCACGGTCAATCCTCACTGCTTCATCAAGGTCAGCTGGCTAATATGGCTTCCCATGCCGCAGACATGAGCACCACACAAAACCTCAGCAGTTCAGGGAAAGCTTCCCAGTGGACCAGCCAAAGTGCCAGGCACACAGGTTCTGAGCAATCTGCTACTCCCTACCAGCCGAGCCAGAACTGCTTCCTTTCTTCCCCTTGCAAAACCCTGAACACACACGCACACACACACACAGAGTTCTTCTCTCTGAGTCCAAACTGTTTGCTCAGGTGCCACCCACTGGAAGGCAATCAGCCCTATCTTATATCTACCCATATCCACCAGTGCAGGTCCTACACCAGCTTCACACTTAATAGTCAGGTTTAAGATACATTATCTTGAATGAAAGGAGAAAATCTGGCTATTGACATCATCCACCCCTTTCTTAGTACATAAAAAAGCTGATGACCTTGCTGGAAATACGTGGAAATCCTTGAAATCCCAGATTTAAAACACCTATGAGCTTCGAAGAGGAGCCCCATACTGGATTTGATCTGAAATATTCAATGAGGAAAAGAAGGGCAAAAGCTCAGATCTACCTTCTTAGTCTGTGTACACTGAAAAAATACACATTTTTGAAGACTCTTTTTGTATGTTTCATCTTAATTTTGTTGCTTTTTTGGACATGAAAAAGATGTAAAAACCTTATAGGAACACAAATCTCAAGAATTTCTGCTTACAGTCTCCTCACTATTTTTCTTTATTGATGAGGGAACAGAAATGCACAGAGAACACTAGATAATTGAATTGTAATTATGTCTATTTACTTTTGACAGAACACATAAAGAACTCTTCGATTTTTACTGTAGATGGAATAAAAAATTCAAATAATTTATCTATTATCTCACATCAAATTAGAAGAAAATTTAACAAAAATATTTTTTCGTAATGAATTCAGATATATATTTCTCAGAAATCTACTGCACCAGGATTTTTAGACATGCATAAATGTGTGGGGAAAAAGGAGATCAGCATTATTCACAGGCACAGGTTCTGTGGACAGGGGCATGTGCCTGGTTAGTGGACAAATGCCCTGGCAAGCCTTGTCCGTACTGCTAATACACAACAAATTCTTCTCCTTCAAAAAATTCTCTGAACTCACAGTGTAAAGTGCCTGCTGGATGGAGAAAAGGAGGTAACAGAAAGACCATGTTTTAGAAAAACTGTCCTGATTTTGAGCACCTGCAGTTTGCACGACCACCCACAGATGCCCCGGGTTTTCTTTCCCTTCATCTCAGTTCATTTCACTGGTCTAAAGGTCACTTCCAACCCAAACTATTCTATGATTCTACGCTAAAGTCTGCACAGGACAAGATCATTCTTACTGCTTTTCCAAGGTATAAAAATGCATACATGGGACTGTCCATTTCAGCCTGTAAAACTTTTATTTATCACATAAGATAAATATTAATATTGACTAAGACACTTTATGTATGGTTTTATTAAAAAATATAGGATGACATTGGTTCATAGAAATTCATAAAAGAAAAGAAGTATGGTCCCAAAATAAGAGACAAGTACACCAGAGCCAAAAGCCCACCTTGCAAGAAGGTGACTGGAGAAAGAGCTAAACTATAGGCCCTTCTCGTTCACAGAAGACCTAAAGCAAACCTCTACATATTCTCTAATCATTGGTTCTAGGTTAGATTGGGAGATTAAACCATCTGAATACAGGCCAATATGCAGGCAAAAATACAATGTTTATCAGATCAGAAGAAAGGAGCATGACCGTAAAAAAGTGGTGACAAAGTGATGAGGACTCTTGCTGAGGATGAGGAAACTTGAGTTGCAGCTGTAAAGAAAATCTCTACCTGGTGTAAAACAGACAGGATGGGCTATGCTGACTCCTGCAGCTGCACTGTCAGCTGAGTTCCTTTCTATTTTAACTGCACTGTTCTGCAGAGAGAGCAGAGCAAGAGATGTGAGATTACTCATCACCATATTTAACGTAAGGGATGTTGTGTCAAAGGCCTGCTGTAACATCGGGTAAGGCAGAACGGAAGAGCCAGAGTGAACTCTAGAAACCCAGCCTCTAAAAATTTACCTAGTTCTGCCTACATAAAGCAACTAAGGACAAAATCCAGAAAAAAGTAAGTTGTTGCTGAAAAGATCATGTCTATTTAAGTCAACTATTTCCTTAAAAACCAAATGTTTTTTACTGGTATGCATGCAGTATTAATATTCTGAATCATAGAATCATAGAATTGTCTAAGTTGGAAGGGATGTTAAAGATCATCTAGCCCAACCATCAACCTAAACCAGACAAAAATCACTAAACCATATTCCTAAGGACTACGCCAACTCGTCTTTTGAACACCTCCAGGGATGGTGCCTCAACTGGTTCCCTGGGCAGCCCATTCAAATGCCCAGTAACCCTCTCCATGAAGAAATGGTTCCTAATATCCAACCTAAATCTCTCCTGGCACAACTTGAGGCCATTGACCCTTGTCCTATCTCCTGTGGCTTAGGAGATGAGACCAACCCCCGCCTCTCTACACCCCTCTTCAGGCAGTTATATAGGGTACACTCATTAATATATATCCTCTAATACACTCGAATATATAGTGTACAGACTGCAGCGTCAGGGAGATTCTGGTCTGTCCATGAGGACAGTTTCAGAAAAAATCTGTCCCACTGATGAAAAGAATCTGGACAATAGGCTGTCTGTATCCCACCTTTACAGCTAGAACTCAGGAGGGCAGGAGCCAGTCATCTAACCATCATCACTAAGAAATATTCCTCATCATCTAGAGTTTCTGAGACACTGCCAAGGGGCTGATATATAGGACACAAGGTGAAGAGGTGAAGAGGTGACCTCTGCAGTTCTGAAGTAGCAGCAAGAGACTAGAGAAGATATGCTAGATCTGTCTTAAAGCAACTGACTCAACCACAAATAAGGTACCTATTGATTTCATTTGTAGTGTATCACTGTCACCTGCAGCATGTCTAAACAGAACTTAATCTGTCTGAGACAAGTACTTTAACATGCAGATGTTTTCAGGAAGCTTCAGCCTTGTTTTAGTACTTAATCTCACAGAAGGCAGTTTGCCTTACATTAAGGCAATCATCCAGACTGCTCTCCTTTTTTCACATAAATCTTCGTCTGTGCCTTCATCTTTTCATAGATCCAAAGCAACTCCTACTGTGTTCTAACAGTGTCAAGGTCACCATACACTGAGCAGCAGTAGGCAACAGAATTAGTGGAGTAAAATAACATCTTTAAACAATTTTATTAAGTATGAATTGAACCCAGCGTATATGTACTTTTCAGACTAAAAGTACTGTGATTTCTTGCTGCTATTAACATAAAAAAAAATGTACCAGTCATTTACAATTGTAAAAATATTCTGCCCTTTACTGTTCCTGAAAGGAAACTCAACGAAACAAGATATTGAACTAAAGAAGAAGGAAGGAGGAAAAGGAACCAGCCCACAGCTGAACTGGAAACATCTGTTTCAATGCATCTCTTCAATATCACTAGTTCCTATAGCACTCTTCATTCTTACTTTCATACTTCACATGTGTTATCTTTCTTGCTTATCTTTCAACTTCTTTTTAGTTTAGAAGATCCTCAGACACTTTACAGAATTGTAAAATTGCATGCTTTTCTTCTCTCTGTTTCCTCCAATGCAAAGGATCACAGCAGTCTTTTTGCTAAAGTCAGTTGAAGAGAGTCATATTTGCTTCATTTCCATACACAGATTTGGCAGAGTTGGAAGGGACCTCTAGAGATCATCTAGTCCAACTTCCCTGCTAAAGGAGGAATGCCTAGAGCACATTACTCAGGGTGGTCTTGAAAATCTCCGGAGAAGGGGACTCCATGACCTCTCTCGGCAACCTGTTCCAATGCTCTGTCACCCTCACTGTAAAGAAGTTCTTCCTAATATTTCAGTGGAACTTCTTGTGTTCCAGCTTGAGCCTGTTGCCCCTTGTCCTTTCACTGGAAACCACTGAAAAGAGTCTGGTTCCCGTCATTCTTCAACCCACCCTTTAGGAACTTGTAAACATAGGTGAGGTCTCCCCTCAGTCTTCTCTTTAGAGAAGAGCCCCAGCTCTTTAAACTTTTCCTCAAAAAAGAGGTGCTCTAATCCCTTAGTCATTTTAGTTGCCCTACATTGGACTCTCTCCACTAGTTCCCTCTCCCTCTTGAACTGGGGATTCCATGACTAGCAGTTGACATATTGACATATTAGTGAATGCAAATAAACATTCCTTTGGATAGAGTAAACTAGAGGACTATGGTCTGGTCTTACATACCTAACTGTAAAACAATTTTCTGTCATGTCAGAGAGATTGTTGATATGAATAAAGAATACTCAAATGGAACGAGTATCAGAATTGCTTCCAAAGAACTAAGAAATTGCTCTTATGTAGGACATTAGGTTTTTATTATATAAAGTGATTTATTACACTTTATTTACATATAGTGATTTATTTACATAAAGTTTTATATATGCATAAAATGCAATTAATTATAGTTATATATGCACATGATATGCTATATATATACATACAATGTATAGTATTTTTTGTTTTCTGCCTTATCTATAAGAAGTTATACATGCACCTTTTTCGTATCTAACTGACAATTATTCTATACCTCTAAAAGGGGTAGATTTCTATGAAATACTAAGTTCTATTACTTTATTATTACTTTTTTGTTTTCCTCTTCTTTCCTCTGGATATTGGAATAGCTTCCATATTTCTTTTAATTCAGTATCTAGAAGCTTTACTTTTCTACATAAGTTAAGTATTTCCTGTCACAGATGATATCTGTGTATATATATATATATACACACAAAAAAAATTAGAAGACTTCAGATACTTAAATGAGATTCATAGATCATGACATAACCTAAAGTGAGGTGATAAGATTTAAAGGTTTTTTATTGCTTTTGTGTTATGAAATAGTTATGTTGAGGGAGAAAGTAGAGGACTACAATCTGTTACTTGCATATCATGCCTTTCCCACCCAATTATATTATCCCAAGTTCCTAATTCTTCAATCTTTGTATTTTTTAGAGCTACATGGGAAGCAGGGAGGGCTGCCTAAGTTAAAAAGAAGACAGAAAGACTTAGAGGAAAGCACCCAGTGGCTGAACTTGTTGCCCGTCTTGCTTGAGCCAGTTTGAAGCTATTGGAGTTGCAATGGGAAATAAATTTCCAGTGAG
>JAOXNG010000042.1:18432580-18443012 GCA_028566535.1 Scolopax minor | reverse complement strand
TGGAGTATTTTTGTCCACCCCTTTTTGGTATCCTGCAGTATATAGTCTGAAACTGCAACTACTGGTGTTGGGTGAAAGATGTGGCAGCAGGTATATTAAGAAAATAGGTACAATGAATAAAATAAAGGATAGCATATGATATAATGTGTACATACAAGCATCTTCTTTTGTTGTTTTTAGCTGTGAAATGTGAATTAACTGCAGAATGTCAGGCCATTAGTCTAAAAGGCTATGTATGGCTGTCTTAGCCTACGTGTGGTCAAAGAATTTTTGTGATACATCATGGAGAAAGATTCTTTAGGAACCACTAGGGCTTTCCAGGTCTACTTGCTTTTGTGCATCAGCATCAGCCCCTGGCTAGGAATGCCAGAGGAGCAACTAATAAAATTGCCTGACCAGTCTTATGAGACAAACAGGAATGATTCTACTTCATGGTATGCACCTGAACTACAGAGAGGAGAGAAGGACAGTGATGGATGGGTGAGAAAGATGGGTCAGGGAGCTTTTTTCTCATTTTTACAACAGCAGCAGATTTCAATGTAACGTAATTACTTTAATGATGCATATCTGTAGGTACTAAATTGCTCTTTTGATTTAAAAAGCTGGTCAGACAAGTGTTTGGCAGTCCTTTCATTCCCCAATTTCAATTGTTTCTTATTCATCTATCAGCTCTCATTCCCTAGGCCATTTCTGCCTTTGCTGAACTGTGAATGAGTTCAGTCAGCCATCGTCAGATTCAAATTCATGAGACACTTCCTCTGATGAGCTGTTCCTGTGGATCCGACCATCACTTTTCATGCTGTGAAAAGTCTTCTTAAAGGCCTCCATCATGGCATGGGCCAGCTTCTTGGCCTCCAGCTTGCTCTCACACTCTACAGCATGGCAGTCCATCTGGTAGGACAAGTCATCGTTGATCTCTCGATAAACCCAAGCAAAGATGTTTGGGCTGACATTGTGGTCAGCAGTGCAGTAGGCTATACGTGCTACCTGAAAGGTATCCATGTGGACTGTTGCCTCGCCTTTGAGGTCCAGATGATGCAGCCAGACTTGGAAAGGTCGAATTTCCAGAAGGGCGTTAGCTGGGTAAATATCCTCCCTGGCGAGCGTGTGCTTCTTCCATAATTCAATGACTGGTTTCTCTGTGCAGCCTGACAAAAATTGCATCCCTGTTGTGGAAACCTTACCCAAATATGTAACCTGCAAAGAAGAGCAAAAAAAGATGAAAAACAGAGAGCAGACTCCGGCCTTGTTTTCTGCCATCCCAGGGAACTTTCCTTTTTCTAGAAAATACAAGCACCCTTCTGTCCTGCAAACCCTCCGGTTTCCCCATCATCTTCAGTAAAACAGTTTTCAAACTGCTTTCCAGATATTTACATTTTCAGATGATGACCTCATCATTCAAACCCAGGTGTTAATAATGTTCAGTCTCTAAGTTTCAAGGGATTTCTCTCTCTTCAGCTCCCCTGGAAAGCCCAGCTTTAGAGACCATAACGGTACCTCTAATCTCATGTTAAAAAGCCTAAGTGCCAGTGGAGCAGGCCCCAGGTAGCTATAATGCTAACCACTTTCTTTTTTTTGTGTCTTTCTGCTTTATTCAGATTATTTATTGATATCATATTTCAAATATTAATACTAGGGAGACTGAGACGTCAGTTTGATAACACAAGGCTGCAGGGGTCAGAAAAGCTTTATCATGGCAGAGGATACTAAAATGAATGCTTTTGTCCAAAATGATCCTGTTTTTCCACCACTTCTGCTGTTTCCACTTAAGTATTAAGCCAGGAATGGCTCAAAGCTGTTCAAAACTCTATCTTCAAGCAAGGCTGAGACATTTATTACACCAGTTTAAGAAAATACGCTGTTAAAAAAATCTAGTAATAAATCTACGTTGGATTAATCACATCATCTCTGTGTTTTTCTGTCTAGCTCTTTTGAGTAAATAACCTGTTACTCCATCTGCATGGGAAAGCAAGGTGGTTTTAGCACCCTTACTGTCTTTTGTTAACCGAAAATAAAATTCATAAGGTGGTCCATATCAAAATTCTGTATTAAGCCTGTATTAAGCAGAAACATTCCCCTAAACCTGTGCAGCTGCTAAATAGGCTTTCTTCCACTTCCAGCTGAATGGAAGATTATTTTATTTGGGAGAAGGTATTTTCTCTGGAAAAGACAGATCAACATCACATAAATACAATTATGCAGATTATTCTATTTATTGCTGTTGTCAGAACAGTGCATTTAAGAAGAACTGTATAAAAAAAAAATTGCTTCTAATTTGTCTCTTGCAGCAGTAACATCTCGAGACAGAATCTTGTGCCTCTTTCTTGGTGTCTTACAACCTCACGTGCATTTTACTCAGAATTTCTTCAAAGTTCTGTATTAAGCACATTTTTATTTTCTAAATGCTTTAGGAAGTGCAAAAAAAAATGATATTTCCACATTTAAACACATTAAAAAAATCATACCCACAAAGAGTACAGGATTTTTACTCCATGCAAACAAAAATTTTCACAAGAAAAATATTTTGCTAGCTGCAAGCTTCATAGGTTTTGTTAAACTCAGAGACCTAAATTAAGCCATAATTAAGGAAAAAGCTTAGAAAACATTATTGGAAGTCCGTGTGGCTTAATCACGCCTGCCAGAAAAGCAATTTTACAGCATTGACATTTTAAAATGGGAAGTCTTATTCTTTGCCTATAAATATTCATGCTTTGCACTGGGAATATGTTAAATCGTATAAAGCTTTATATTTTTTGGAACAGTCGGAAACACAACAGCTAGAACAGTTAACAAGGCAAGATCTACCAGTGTTTTGCTTTATTTTATTTTATTAGCGATGAGAGTTGAGTTCCCTAAAGTGCTGTAGAATAACTTAAAACAAATTTCAGAGCTTATAGTGCCAACTAAACACATACGAAGAGCACGTACAAGACCAAAGAAGAAAGTGTCTGCAATATACTGGGGGGGTGTATTTCAACATATATCTACACTCATATTGCTTTGAAAAGATCAAGATCAGTGTGCAAATTCAATACATTCTCTGTGGGTTCGCTCAGCACCATTTCATATTCACAAGCCAGTTAACAAAAGACTAACACACACTGTAAATTAACCAATTCAAAGCCCATTGCATTAACCGAAGTCCTTCACTGACTTCAAAGAGATTTGCACAAAACCTTAAAACCCTGAGGAACAGAGAATTACTGTCTCGCTCATGCACTTTGTCACTGCCCAAACACAGTTTTGAATCCCTGGCTGGAGGAGAGGTGCTGCCAGCATTCTGTCCCCCCAGCCACTGTTTGGAGAGGACCAGTATCAGTTGGAGCAGGCTGAAATATGTCCCTCTGCACAGCTGTCAATCGTTTCATTATCGTATTGCCTGCAAGAGGAAGCTGTTGACAGTGTGTGAGCTGCCCTGCCACAACGGCATGAGGAGTGAAGGAGAGGAAAGCAAAGGCAGCTACATCCCACTTAAGAAGCATTATTACAGGTCTTCCCAGGCACTTAGTGCTGCTGAGCCCCACGCTACAAATTTGCCCCCAGCACAAGGAAGATCAGCTTCTCAGCACGGATGACTCCTAAGTGACACTCTGGACAGCTTCAGCAGTGACAAGCAACGCTGGAGCAGGTTGTCACTTGGGACTGTAAATTGAGTTTCAAGTTCTCTTTGTTCCTTCCCTGCCATTAACTGCAACCCCCTGTTGGCCATCAATCTACACATGGCCTGCCTAAGTGTGAAGTTACCAAAAAAAATGTATTTCCTTGCAAATAAAGTATTTGCATTTTATGAAGAAAAGCACTGAATTACTCAGAAAGCAGCTAAGCAAAAGTAACTAATAAGAAGGACGGGATGACAGCTTGGTTACCAAAAGGGGATGCAATGATCTGATTTACTGTCCCAGTTCTGTCATAGCATAACTCTGTAGGAATCTTTAAAAGTTGCTTCTTTTAACACCACTTTGTATCTCCATTATATAAATTTCATTTTCCTTTGAGGACATATTCATAAATATTTATAAGGTGCTTAGACATTACAAGAAGGAGTTCAGGGGTGAGAGAATAAACAAAACCTCTGGTTTAGAGTCTCTCCTGCACCATGTCTTTCACAGAAACATCAACAGCTACTAATGTTATTTTTTGTTTCTTTTTAAACAAATTATAATTTTTTCCTAGTTGAGATACAAGCACTTCAAGAGTAGCATTACTACAGGTCTTAGTGAAGACAGATGTCTAACATTTTATCACTTCATGGTCACCTGCTAAATACAGAACAGGAATACAGGGGCTGGTGACACAAAAAAGGCAGCATCCTGTTCAGAAAAAAAATTTCTTCATGATTAAATATCATCTACACATTATACATTAAATATTAATCCATCTGGAGCTGATCAATTTAGTTACTTAGATATTAAGATTTGCATAATTGCAGGGACAGTGCCAGTATGAACTAAAACTGGCATAAAATAGATTTATAGGGCACTTCTCCCTGAGCTCTCAGTTACAAGGTTATTCCACAAGTGATGCTCCCTGCATTTTGGCTCCTACCTCATCATGTCTCACAGCACACCCACCTTTATTTTAATGTCCAGAACCACTGACCACACATATCATTAGAGTAAAACAATTACAGTACAACCATCTTCCTGTCTGATTTCCAGGTTTGCCAACCAGAGACCAAAGAACAGATTATTCCTTACATTATCAAATGGAGAAGAAAATTATTTTGAGGCAAGAATTCCCACTGGTGGTCTCCTCCATTAAAATCAATGGTGTATCACCAGTGTGAAGCCAGCAAGAAGTATTAAAAAAAAAAAATTTGTCTTTAATACTTGTAAGAACCAGATGTGAAGGCCACAGAAAAATATTATCACCATAATTATTATATTATTATTATTGCACATGCAGACACACTGAAGTGCCTGAACAGAATCAACCGAGTAGCCTTACTAACTAGAGTGCAACCATTGATAAGGACTGGCAATAGCCACAGCTCAGGATGAAAGCTGCATCTGTGATAATACAGCTCTGACCACCAGCCAGAGCTCACCAGGACTGAACAATGCGTTTCCTTCCACTGAAACACTGGACAGAGGCCACTTGGCAGCAAAATTAGTCCAGGAAGATGACTTATTTTTGACAGCATGGCATGTCCTATAGCAAGTGTCATCCTATACAGACTGAGGCCAGTAGCCATTTTACCTCCCCTCTACCCTCAGTGCAAGGCAAAGTAACCACAGGTGGGTTGTAATTTATAAATTACAATCAAACTGTTGCAGCATTTGCTTGTTTTGAACTCTGTATTTTAACAGAAAAGAAATGGAAAAGCCATCTCAGTGCCACTAAGTTAACCTTAATCATTAAAGGCATTTCATATTGTATCTTCTTCCAGGGCTTGGAATATATTTCTTTATGGCACTTTCAGTACTTTGGTTTGTGTTCCTATCTTTCCCGTGGATTTCTGGAAGATAAAACTTGCAACAACTTTTTGTGCATGTTAAAAATTATCCACATTCTTTCCAGTCTTTCTATGGCAAACTGGCATTTTTCCATCTGATCCTTTGCTCCCTAGCAAGCCACTGTCACCCAACATGACATAAAATACACTTGTGGTTTCAGCACTTCTGTGCTCGCAAACATCCAAACCTTTAGCAAAAGCCAAGATACTCTGAAGAGCTCCTTATTTCACCCTAGAGACTTGCCAACACCAGTGTCAGTATGACAAAACTGTCCTCAACAGAAAAATGCTGTGTCTTTGCCTCTTCACAACACAGCTACAGCCAGCTGACACGCAGAGATGTCTTATGTCAAACAACACGAAGATTAATCGATGTCACCTTTCATGCACTGTCCTGGGCACACAAAAACATCTGAGTCTTCTGACGTGGTTTTCAACCCCTTCAGTCAAGTAATATATTGTGAAAATATCTTTTAATAACTAGGCTCAAGAGCTTACCAACTTTGAAAAGACTGCTATAAAAGCTGCCATAGTCATTTTCACTTCTAGCACAGCACAGTTTGTCAGAAGTAATAAGGGGGTTTTACTTTCCATGCTCAATTCTTTTATTTATCATTGACCTCACATTGTTTACTTGTAGCCCATATGAGACAGAAAACAGCTTAGTACCTGCATGTGTCAATCCCCTACAGACCATAAGTCCTTACTGCTCCCAAGTCACAAGCTTCAGCTGGGCACCTGAATTTAGTCAGCCAAATTTCTTTTTCTCCCTCTGTTCCCTATCCCTGGTCCACAGACTAACATTTTTCCGAGCAAGCAGATCCAAGTTGTAAAGATCCACAATTATTACATTACACGAGAGCAGATGCTCTCTTGGCACAGGAGTCTGGCACGGGCACACACGTGCACACAGGACTCTGTAATAGGTGACTGTCGCTTTCATCGATCTCTGTTTTAAAACAGACATTCTTTTAGTCTCAAATCTGGTCTAGTTGAAAATGACTATGTTTGATCCTAGACACTAAGATATTTCTTACTTAAAGGTGAGGCAAGCAGAGATAATGAGCCATTTTCCTCCTGAAATTTGCAAAAATATTTAAGAGGCATACAGAAAAAGGAGACTTCAAGAAAGGAACAGTCAAAAGCAGGCCTGGGAGGATGCATGCATTTTGAATTGCCACTGGAACACAGACAAACATGCAGACACTCTCTGGGTTAGCGATACAAAAAGCACACACAGGACAAGAAAGCTCAAGCTTCACCCAGCCTCCATGCATGTATTGTCAAGGCCAAAAGAAAGCAACTTCAATCCACACATTGTTACCAGACCTAGAAAACACTGTGAGAAGCTGCTGCTCACAAAACCTATGCTCAGGCCACCCTGTGCACCAGAAGCTGCAGCAGCTGGCCATACCACCAGCCCAAAGCTGTCTGAATACAGGCCTATATGCTCCAGTGCCCCCAAAAGGCATCAGGACATTGCATCAGATATGGCACTGGTAGATCCCAAACATCACCTCATAATAATACTATAAGAAAAAATAAGATTAAACAGGCTTTTTCTCCCATCAGCATTGCCACCTGGAATACCTCCCCTTCACACGGCATGCTACTCTCTTGTTCCTGGTCACAGAGCTTTGGAAAGATTCTCCAAGAGGAGCCCTGGGTAGCCTGGCAGGAACCACCAAGACGTTTGCTGGTCTCTCAGGGCCAGGGGATAAAATGCAGCATTTGGAAAGCCAGCCAGGAGACAAGATGGCTGGCAAGGAGCTTCATTGCAATGGTGGCATACACAAAGCCATAGTGCCTCCCATGCAGAATGGCCAGGGATGGTCAGGCTCACCAAAGGGTGGCACAGCTTTAAGCACTGAAACTGGAATTTTTTATCCACAGCAAAGCTAGCATGTGAGTGGAACAGGCTTGCAGCAGGCTCAGTCAGTCACAGCACATCTTTCATTTCAGTAAAAGCGAATTTAGCTGTGGAGACATCTGCAATATCTGTAATTAACACCCCCAGCTCCTGGTGCAGGAGGAGGGCTCCATGCCAGCCAGAGTGCCCGTCTCGCTGCCCCACCACAGCAGCCCGGCTCCCCTCGCCCTCAGGCCCAGCGACTCTGCCTCAGGCTGGCGGCTTTGGGATTTAGAGCCAAGAACTGCTTTTTGGCTCTGGAGGAAAAACAAAAATATCCCAGACATTCCACTGGATCACTAAGCAAATACCGTGAATTGCATTCAAGCAACATTTGCTTAAGTAAGACCCAACAAACTAACTCAGTTAAGGAAAAAGGCTGCACAGTTTCCCTTCCTCACCCACAGTGCCTGCCGACCAACCAAAGCCTTCGCAGCAAAAAACACAAGGGTCTTTGTGGGAACCGCAGGGCTCCTCAGCACACAGAAATACTGAGTAAATGCAGTAACACAGCTTACAGAAATATGTGAAGAACTTTTATTTTGGAGACAAAATTCAGAGGGAAAATGGACTAGCTGGTCAACCATTGAATGGAAAATAACCATCAATTCTGACAGCTGCCATCTGGTTTAGGAGGCAGGAAAGAAAAGATCAGTAGTTAATGTCTGATTTATTCCAAGGAATCAAAGAGTGGCTCCAGAAAAAACTGGAAGTGACAGCACCTCTTCAGCAGTTAAGTCAACAGCCAATATCTGACTCCTGTAGAGGGAACAAAGCTGAACCCAAGTCTTAAAACAATGCTAGAATTCCCCCTTGAAAACAAAAATAATAAATAAGCCCAGCAAGAAATGCATTAGACTCTTTACATCTTCAGAACTCCTTTGGAAGAACTACTGCTGGGCAGCAGCTGCTCCCCTGCCCCCCTCTGTCCCCACACCCATGCTCCCAGCAGCCCTTCCCAGGTGCCTTTATTTTCCCACATGTTTCTGAGCTGTGACCGTGCCTCAGATCCTGCCTTAGCTCGGCCTCAGGAAGAGTTCACCACACGAGTAACTTGTAAAGTGATAGTGCAGGGCAGTCACATAACTCAATCCCCTTAAAGGATGCAAGAGCCCAGGTTATTTTTAACCAATTGTTATTCTTCCAGGCTTTACAGCCTCCATGCTTCCAGGTAGCTCTAGCAGGTGAAGGAGTTGGAGCATTGTGAAAATGCCTTTTCCTGAAACATGATCATCCCCAGGAGAAAAAAACCAAACATATTACCAATTTCACTGCTGCTTCTGAACTAGCCTAGACAAGGCCTTTAACATGGCAGCAGGAAGAGCAGATGAGTTACTCTGGTCCAAGGCAGGTTTCCTAATGTCCAGCTCCACATCTGCTAGGGCAGCATCTCGGGCATGTGGCTTTTCTGACAGAGGTCACAGCTCACCCACAAAGGACCTCTCATTGCCCAAACTCCAAGCAGGACAAACACTCCAGGGACTGCAGACAATGAATGTCAAGCACAGGGCACATCTCCGAGATCCTGTCCCAGCTCTAAACTAGACACCCAAGAGCACACAGACATCCCAGAGGCCCTCTTCCCAGCCAAATAAAAGCCCAGTCCTCCCAGAGCAGAGCTCTGCCAGGCCTCCCACTAGTGGTGCTTGAGGAGTGGAGTAGAAGACAAAAACCTCTGCAGTATGCCCACAGGAGCAGAGCCCTCCTTACCTCATGCAGCTAGCCCCATCACTGACACCAGCCCACACTGCCTGGGGGAGAGGGGGGAAAAACAACATTGACATTTGGCAAGTTTAAGATTTAGTAAATAAATGTACTGCAAGAGAAAAAAAATTATCCTTGATGGTTTAAATTGTAAGCTCTGAGAAGAACAAAAGCAAACAAGAAAAAGCCCGCTGGCTCCAGGGGCCAAGTAGCCAGTGTGGGATAAACAAGGCAGCAAGCAGAGGTCTCCTTCAGAAACACAACCCTGAGAAATGCAACAGTCCAAGCTTTTCACCTTTCATTACATCAGGCTGCTGCTCAACAAGCCTCTTTATAAACTATCCTGGGTAATAAACTGCTGTCTTCAGTTAGACCTAAGAGGACCCAACTCACATCCAGCAACAAGGACTCTGCCTAATTGACAAAATGGTTAACCAAACCCAAACACAACTTCAGCAAGAGCCAGCTCTGCTCCCTGCAACCTCCCATTAGCAACAGAAGGATTGCCTCTTGCATTTCATTTTCCACTGGACAGGAAGCTCTTTTTGTGGTTTGGCTTGCAGGGATGAGTCTGAAATGAAATCAAGTGGAACTGGCAAACTGCAACTGCAATCAGAGACACTTGGGTCCTGGTGTGAGTGGAAGATTTACGCTGCACTATTTAAAACTCAAGAAATCAATTTAACTCTAGCTGTGATTTAAAAATGCTGTAGTGCAAGACATAACTGAATAAAAAAATCCATCGATCATACACAACCCCAGCAGGGTTGCTGGATGCCTGACCATACAAGTGGATGATTACTTTTGTTCCCAAGAATTTCTTCATGTTGCTACTTAGATCAGTTTCCTCCTTTGTCTCCTTTCATTGCCTCACATTACCTTCTTCCTCTGTGCCCAGTTATCACTGGGTGAAATTAATTCTTGTATGAGCCAGTTCCTATTGTCCTTCGGGAGTCTTCCCAGGATAAGGAGCGATGTGGAATCAGGCAAGGAAATGAGAAGAAAAACCCTACCCACACTGTAGTCACTAGTTGCAATTACTTGGAGTTTCCTTCACACAAATTCCTTCCAAAACCTCTCCTCTGCCATCTCAAAACCTTCACTTTGAGAATATCCCTTCTGCCAAGAGCAAATGGCATAATTTTTTATGATCACGATCTCCCCCAAAACAGACATCTACCTTCACATTTATGTTCAAATTAAAACCAAACTTTTTTCCCTACACATTCTTTATTTACATGTGTTTGAAACCAAGCGTGGAAATTTGATTGAGCAACTCATCATGTTTCAGGAGGCTTTTCAATCCTGGTCTCCTTACAGCTGCTATCTTGTAGCAAAGGGAAGGAGCCCATGGGTAGAGGCAG
>JAOXNG010000042.1:18414795-18427009 GCA_028566535.1 Scolopax minor | reverse complement strand
AAACCAGAATGCACCCTTCACAGGGAAGTGAGTGGTTGCCCCTGGATGATCCATAAGGATGCTAGGATCCTTATACACACTCAAATCGAGTCAACCTGATCATAAGCCAGTGATTAAAATGAACGCTCAAGGGTTTATCCAGACATTTTTAATTTACAATATTGGTTAGAAATTTTAGAAGGTGAACAGAAGAATTTCCTGGCGTGGTCCAAAGAAAGTGCATATAAGGGGTGGGTCATACCATAGAGGATACCAGCCAGAAAGGCTAATAAATACACAGAAGCTGTTAGATCCCAGCAGAACTGCCACCTGTGCTCTCCTGGAGGAGGTCCCAGAGGATGACAGCGCAATACCACACGCCAAAGCAAAATCTACTCTCTATTATATAAGGCTGCTGCACTTTGGAAAAATGCATAACCACTATGATAAGGTTTAGCAAGCGAGAACTTGAGAGAAGGCAAAAATCAGTTTGGCTACTACTTATAGATTGGGTATGAATGTGTATCATAAACAGTCTGTAAGAGGAAACCAAACAATTGTCTTTGATGTAGAGTGCAAACTGCTCTGCAATTTCTTTTTAAAAGGAAAATAGCCTTTCCCTTTCATGCTTTAGGCAAAGGAGACATAATGTCCTTCACACTTTCCAAACACTTAGAACTCTTACACAATACAATGTTAAGTATAACAAAGATCTAGCATTTGAACTAATTAAATCAAGGATGTAATGGCAAGTACAGATTTCATGTTGCTTGTGTTCTTCTCCAATTCGAGCAACTAAGCTGCCACCTTTAGGCATTTACTTTTTTTAAAATGAAAATGAAATAAACACACACACATTGTAAAAAAACAGAACAGAAATTTGTATCCAAGGGTGTCCTGCAAGTGTGGAAAAGGAGATAAAGCTCTGGGCTTTGCCAGATAGCCCAATCATCTTGGGCCAGGAAAAATTCCAACACAAATCTTTCCATATAGATAGACAAAGCCACACACAGCACCTTTCATAACACTTAAGAACCTTAATTCACGTGTATAGTTAACTCTCCTTGATCGCTACGTGACATATTAGGGAATGCAAATTCTTGTAATACAAGAATTCTTCTACTTCATATGCACTTTTCAGCAGATGATTCTCAAATGAACAAAGCCATAATCACACCCAAAGGGCATTATCACATGCATAGCTGGAAAGCCAAACACCACCTACTCTGAAGAACCATGGAATTCCTAGTTAAAAGCAGCTATTGCTCTTCCAACAGATGATCAGCTTTAAGTTACCAAGAAACAACTGAATTTATTATTATTTTTATTTAAAAAGATAGACTGGTGTCCAACTCTTTGACAGCAAAGCAACAGACAGCAGGAACTCAGCGAGGTCACTGAGCAAGAATGACCTTGGGCTTTGCAGTGCTCTGTGTCAGCCCATGGGAATGTATCACGCATTTTGGCAGCAGAGCACAGCAGTGCTCTTCCCCTGCTCCCCTCAGGGTGACTTCATGCAAAAGAGCAACAGCTGAAAGGAAAATTTCAGCTGTTTTTGGTACCCTTGAACAAGAAAAGGCATAAAAGCTGGTCAGAGTATCTGGGCCAGAAAGAAAACCAAGGGCAGAGCTGGGGGCCTTGGTAAGACACAAGGTAACTCCTGTTAGCGAATGCCACAGAAGGAAAGCAAACATTCCTATCCTCAGCAACAGCAGTAGTAATACTTTTCCAAAAGCTTTGAGTCTATAATATGGTCTTGTTTGATCTATCATAGCCAAGATAAGCCATTAAAACAACTGGAAGAAACTGCAAAGCCTTGGCTCATGGCTTGAATAGCAAGTTGTCATATGGACATCTATCTGAAGTATCTCATACTGCCCCACAGTTATTTCTAGCCATTGCCTAAGAGGAAGAACTTTGTTTGGGCTTTGACCCGCTCTGCATTCAGTCACCAGCATTTGTGAAGCAGAAAAAACAAATATGATTTTAACCTCTGGCACAGAGCACAGAAAGCAGAAACATGGCAGCCAGCACAGTCTCTTGCACACTGATGTCTGTCATTTCAAACAATCTGGTTTTTAATGATGAAGTCTTCTTGATGTCTATTCTTTCACCTCCTTCTTCAGCTGCATAGTTCATGGCATTAAAGGACCTCGACTGAAATGCAAATCTGGAAAGCTCACAGAGACCTGACAAAAAAAACTAAAAAAGGCAAAAGCCTTCATAAATTGTGTTTTCAGTGTGGAAATCTGTGATTAGTACATACAACTAGATGTCTAATCACCAGGTTTATGCATAGTGGAGTAGTACATCAGTGTCACGTAGGGAAATGAGGGACTACTACAGCATCTCTCATAACAGATGGGAGTGAAGCCGTGGTGCCATATGGTGAATGAGAACCAGGAGCCAAGATAAACACAGTGCTTGTCCTTAATGTAGCTGAGGCACCATCGTAACAGCTGTGTTGCACCAAAACCAAAACAAAGAGGGATCAAAATCCATTCTGCTGGTTTATAAAATCTTCCAGCATGACCAAGCCTATTAGGAAGGAAAGCTTATAGTCATTCGGAGATGACACACTTGCTTGGATGAGTGAGGTTAGTGCAGAGAACTTGTTCTGTGTGATCTCTAGTCTAAGAGAGGAGGAGAAGGAAGGGAAAAGGACATGGTATGATATAACAGAGCAACCAACAACATCTGGAGATCCAAACAGATCAGATGAAGTGCTTACCTTCACTGTAGCATTGGTACAGCTACAACTTTAGTGGGACCTCCTTCCCAGCTCCCACTCACACCCCACAAAACATTTCGAACTACCGTGGGCTGGCTGGTTGGGGAGGATGGTTCAGGTGGGTAGCACTACCCCAGGCAGAGGTGATGACAGCAGAGAGCCCAACCCCAAACACCCCATCCTCCCTAGCACCCCATGCTGCTCCATCTTCACCCAAGTATGTAACAGCTCAGCATTTTATAACTGACATATGATAAATGCTAAAATATAAATATATCCTAAGAAGTAAATGTATGTCTCTGTTGTGTAACTATCAGATACTACCAATGGAAATTTATGATAAAGAAGAGGAGTCCACCTGGTTACATGGGTGGACTAAAGTTTCCCAAATGTCTGAATTAACCTCCTCTTTTCAACTCCTTAATCCTCACTGGAAATCGGGTTCCAGAACAGAAACTAAAGAAAAATCAGTCATACATTTTCCCATGACAGCCCATTGCTACTTAGAAGAAAAATATAAAGTGTTTTCCTCATTTGTTAAGATGAAAATGAAGAATAACTTTCTATTTTAAGCCTTTAAAGGAGAAATTATTTTTGCTGCACTGCTGTTAAACCTGTTTCATAGTTCTACTGCCATGAAAAAGGAACATCCCACTTCCAAAATGATTGCAATTATTCAGTCACTAAGGATGCAGCTTTATATTTTATTTATAATATAATATTATAAATTCAGCTATTAATGAATCATTTTCTCTCAATTAACCAATAGTTTTCTTTGCAACTTGACTACAAACTATAAAGCATATAAAAATTTTTTTCTTAAAGTGTTTGCATACTAATCTCTGGCATATTTAATACCACAAGAAGACAGCCTCCATGGGTACCCATACACACTGCACAATAACTTGTGCGATTATGTCCTGTAACTTGAAAAGAATCAAAGAATCCTGAAAATATCAAGTCAATAGAAAATACAATTGGCATTTGCAGTCAAAAATACTGTAAGAAAGAATTCTGAAACTCTGAAATTTCAGTCCTGGTCTGATACAGCCTCCTATCATGGGAAGCTGGCATTTAAAAGATTGTTCAGAGAAAGCTGGATGACGTCTGTGCCCAGTCAGCAGCAAATCTGTAGCCACAGAGATGTCAGTAAAGCTGCAGTCATTTATCCCACCTAGAACTGTGTGGTCACCACCAGACATGATGTGAAACAAGGAAGTGACCTACAGTGGATGGGAAAAACTTTTTCCTCTTTTTCAAAAACAGTTATTAAACTTCACAATGCAGTGTGACAGGCACACTCCAGGGGAAATCGTAATTCTTAGCTGCAGAGATATCCCAACTTCATTAGAAACTGGAGCTCTATCCAGTGCATTTACTCAGAAATATTGCTAAAGTTCCAAGAGCTTCCAACAGCTGCCTTCACAGTTATATATGTAAAATAGTCTGCTGGAGTTATCCATTAATCTCACAAAAGAGAATTAGAGATTGATGTCACATAGTTGGAATAGTAATTATAATATGATCTAGAAACTGTTCATGGTAATAAAAGTGGTTATAAACAATTCTAGAGCCACAGAGTATGATGGATGATTTTTTATGACACTGAATAATGTCTTAAATATTGCACTGTGTAAATTACAGCACAGAGGACCATATTCAAATTTAGGGTAATTCGATTTTGATTCGCGCTACTGGTTTGCATGACCCATAATATCTTAATTTAAAAATATGGATACAGCCAGTTGCCCAAAAATGGTTTTGCCAACAAGGGCAATTGAATGTGATGTTTTATACATATTTTGCTTAATTAAAAAACAAATATTAGGCAAGCTACTGGGAGGTTTTGGTCCTGTAAGTACAATGCAATCTCAGAGTCAAAATAAATCTTGGAAGCAACACTAAAACTGGATGAAGAAAATAGCACTGCCTGAACAGCAATAGGTTATATCCAGCAATGGATGCAGCAACTTGAACATCTGCCTCCAACACCAGCACTCTTCATAATGGCACCTTCCAGGAAACAAATATTCCGGCAACCCAACCAAATACCATTTTTCACGAGACAATTTTAAACTTGAATCCACCTTTGACAACCACATTTATTTTTTTTTTACAATTCCCCCCACTTTTGCTGCAGTAAAAAGGGTAGAAAGATGTTGGTTTATTTTTTTCCTGTTTAACAGCTAATCAAATTTGATATTTATATTGTACTGAGATAATGAAATGTCAAGCTGGATATTACAAAAACATTTCTGAAGATATTAATTTAACCTTCAGCAATTCAATTTGATTCAATGGTGTCTACACATTTGTAAATAATTGCACATTAGATCCTTGCAACCTGATGGCAGAAATAGACCCCTCCCCTGTTAGATTGCTGGGTCAGGAGTGCCACTTGGTGGTTGTAATAGACACCTATCTAACACCAGTCAAGTGCACATACAACTCATTATGGTCTAGTAGAGCCTACGGCTTGGGATATACTGGATTTGGAAACAATCACTCTGCAGTTGCTTATATGGCAACCTAATACAACAAGAAACATTTTTCTCCCTCAAAATCAGATTATGAGACTCTGGTGACAGTCAACACACCCTCAGTGAATTGGGGAACCTCCCAACTCTGAAATCCAAATCTCTCACCTCTCATACAAAGAAAGCAGCTCCAGAGCTGGGCTGAAACAAGCATGTCCTCTGTGCAGTGAGCAGAGAGAGGGGGACCTGTAACCCATCCTCACCAGTGGGTAACTTTAGATCTTGTAATGCTGGAGAGCTTGTATTTATTTTAACCTAAACAATCAGTTTCTTCACATAAGCCAATACATCTATTTTAAACAGGGAATGAATAAAAAAATAAGATAGGACATGCGAACGGCATCTCATTATGGTACCACTTGCACATTGCCATCACAGGAGAATAAATTACTATTTATTTGCTTGCAGTACTTCATAAGTCCAAGCCAGAGCTGAACTGACATCGCTCTGATTTGGCTGGTCTCAAGGACAAAGCACTCCCTGTACCATCAGAAAACCTCTCCTTCCTCTGCCTCAGCTGCCTCACAGACACTGAGATGCAACAGGGATTTTTATGTTCCTACTTGCTTCTTCACAGAAGCAGCAGCACCACTCACGTTCAGCACAGGCACCACACAGCATGCAGATGGTAAAGGAATAGATACAGAAAATTAGTTTATGCATGACCCACATCTTTGGTCCTTCAGAGAATAAGAAAAATTTCAAGTAACACTACAAAAATTTGATAACTTCCTTGCAATTGCCTGCACTATTCCCATTCCTTCTGGTTAATACAATACATACCAATGGGGTGCAGAATATCTTGGACAAAGAATCTGCATTATAGACACGAGATCTTATTATATCAAACAATGTCAAACATCCATTATTATTCATATTTTTACTATGAGCTTTCCAAATTGCTGGACAGCCTCCCAGAACATTTTTACCTCTTGTTTTCTCTCAAAGATAAATGGCTCATCTAATCAGAGTGCACTTTTATGATAAATATTACTACCTGAATAAATCCCAATCAGATCAAATTAACTGAATATTCAGCCTTCTTTAATAACCCATCCATACCAGTTAAAGAGATGAAAAAACCCTACCTTATTATAAATTGATATGAGACCATCAACAACTGTCAAAGACAACACAAGGCAAGAAAAGAAAATGAATTCTTAATTCAACAAGACATTAACACATCTCACATTAATCCATGCCACTGGGCAAGGCTCCTGCCTCGACACACATGGGCATTGGTCTAAAAGAACAAGAATCTGCCTGTAAAGCCAGGACTTGGTGCCTGGGAGACTTGTACCCACATGGGGAAACCTCAGCGGCTTGGGACCTACAGCATGTTTAGCCTGCTGACTTCAACTGAAGCCTGGGATGTTCAAAATAATTTATAGTGATACAAAGTAAAATCACTATAACTGTGCTTGCACTGTGGCAGCACAAATGTATTTCTTTTTTTAAAAAGAAATGAAAAAAAAAAAGGAACAAGGTAAAGTCATCAGACAAAACCCACATGATTTCTGTAAGAAATCTAGGAGCTCACTGTTCCCTACGAAGGGGAATCAAGAAGGGGTATGAGGGGTCACAAGAAGCAGCTCTGGAACTCAGAAGGCTCTTTGTAGCACCATTTTCTTAAACCAGAAGGTTAGAAACAAACAGACAGTGTGCTGAAGCCATATATCATCTTCTGCAGAAGAGATGCTAGCAGAGCCCTGAAAGATGCCAACATTTCCACTGAATCGGCTACAAAGCCATCATCTGCTTTTGTCCTCAAGGATATCAAAAGCAGTCTATTCCAAATACCTTTAAATTCATGTGTCCTAATAAAAAATGTGGTCTGACCAAGTGAACTTCTGCAGGGAGTTGCATCCTGTGTTATTCAGCACTTGAAAATAAAATAAAAAAAAATTAAAAAGAGACACGATCTGCTGACAGCAGGTGAGCTACACACATGAGATGTGACATGTCCCGCAACCACATTTCATGGAGGCTGAAGTCCAACCAGTTTCATGCTTGAGGAGAGCAACGGTGGGCTGGGACAAGACCACAGAGCCCACTGCCATGGGGACAGAACGCTGTGCCAAACTGTTGGAGTGCCTGACGAGGAAGAGCAAGCTGAGCTCAGCAGCTCCTTAGGCTTTTCATACAACTCCAGTGAAGTGCTTAAGTAGAGGAATCTACCACATGCTTTTGTATAATAGGAAACATTTACTTTTGTGAATGATTATAAACAGAAGGCTCTCGAAAGAGCTTACTCTCCAACAGGACCCCTTAAATATTTACATTCTGCAGGCTGACATGCAGCAAGGAGTGGTTTACTGCTGAGGCTGCTCTGACCACGCTGGATGGAGAGCACAGGACTGTACTGCATCTGTCACAGCAGGGGCTCAGTTTGGAAAACAGGCTGCCACAGACCAGCTACTGCCTCAGCTGCCCCTCAAACTCATTTACAAATAAGCCACCTGTATTGTTTCCTCCCATCTCAAGCCTCCGAAGAGCCCAGAGGAGGGACTGGAGGCCACTCTGCCCTCCTTCCCCAACCAGCAGAGATTACGCACTGCAACAGATATATCTTAAGGGGGTTTTATTTATTTTTTTCCCCTAGTAACTGAAAATAGCTTTCAAAAGGAACTGCAAGTGCAGCCCTTCCTCCCCTCCAAAATCCAATTTGTATCTTGGTAAGCAAGAAACCCAAGATGAGTAAAATTGGGGAAGGAATTAAGTAGGGTCATTTGAGTCACTTCCGTTGACATGAGCTTTTACTAATTGTGAAAGTGCAGAATGTCCATTCACCAGTCTATTTTCAGCTTTCCATTTAGAGACAGAAGTAGACATTTACCAAAAGCAAAGAAAAATCCGGAAAATGCACAATAGGTGGTTCCTGTTCTGAGACAGCTCTAGTTTATAATCTTTTTCCTTTATTTCTATTTAATGACTTGTATCATGCAACTCTTTCCCCATTCCTAATGTCTGCTGCTGAAATCTCCTCTAGAGAGATAGTACTTGGATGCTGGAGGGAAAGTCAGAGAGAAAGATAACTACAAAAAAAAAAAAATAAATCACAGGAGTCATCATTTTCTAAGGCAGCATTGAAACAGATAAAACTTCCATTGCCAAGATAAGCTCATACAGTAAAATAAACAGGGAGATGGACAGATCTCTCTACATAGAATGATAGGATGAATCTTTCCATTAGCTATATATGTAGACATATATGAAATAACTTCTTTGAAATCAGCTGAATTGCTTTGGATTCTCAGACAGAAATCTAAGGCCTGAAATGAGCTCACTCTGTGACTTGGCAGCTGGAAAATCCAACTGATTGTCAGAGAGAAGGTGCATCCTCTTTTGGGATAAAGCCAAGAACTGTAGGCAGAGAAAACAGAACCAGATGTTATCATAGCATAAAGACCCAGTACTTATTAACTAATTTCATGCATAATAACCTGTTAAACTAAAAAGGTAAAGCTGTAACTGTCACAAATTAGACCTATCTCTATTTCATCATTACAGGTTACTTCATTCACCTTGGCTAAATATGACCCGTACTGCAATTACTGAACAAAGCTACCATTAAGCCCAGCTCTTCACTTCCATATATGCCATAAAGAACACAAAGCAATCCTAAGCATCTTGGTATGGGCTGTTTTATATCATAGCAACTAATATAGTTGCCTTCTGCTCGCAAAACTTTAAGTAATAAATCTCTGTTTCCAAAAATGTGTATTATCTCACCGCTGGCCAACATCTCTGACAGCACAGGTAAGTGAAGATGTTTCATACAGTACATAAAATGGAAAATCAGAGATCTATCCTGTGAAAATCAATAAAACCCACATGATTGCACAACTAGGCTTGTAAAGATTCCTCACAGGTTCCCCTTGAGAGTTATGGCTAAGAATTTAAAAACTGAGGATATTGTAAAACCAATACTTGGGCATTTTCCAAATGGGCAGATGACTTAATTTAGATCATAATGTTGCTATGACTCAGTAAAACATACATTAAAGTTAAATAACAATAAAAACTCTTTTTGAAATAACCCTGGCTCATGGTCTTTGACAGCTCTGCACAGCTTTTGACAAGAAAACTGATATGAGCAGGTCGCATGCCCCTCTCCTGCCCACCAGCACCTGCCTTGCAGCCCTGTGCCTGGGTACCTCACTGCATTGCCTGTTGACATGCACTCTGCAGCACAACATCCCACCTGTGCCAGCTGGATATCACTAATCTGGCTACAGGATACTTGCTGTGAGTCATGTGTATGGTCACATCCTCTCTGCGTTCTCCCTGCCATGAGGAACTGGGCAGAGGGCAATTACCCAGGTGGAAAATTGCAGGAAAACTGGAAGGAAAGCTGCATACCAGCAATTGTATGCTGACAGAAACTCTGCAAAAAGAGGTGGAAAATGCTTTCCGTGTTTTCTGTCTTCTTCATGAGACTGCAGAAGTTGCACCAAAAACCTCAGGCTCCCGCTGAGAGAAATTAACTGCGCGCAACAGATAATACCTTTAGAAAGAATTGCACAGAAATAGGAATATATTCTGCCCTGTGCTGTGGCTGAAGCACCAGAAACCCATTTACCTCCAGGCTTGAAGAACTACTATAGAAAATGTATTGCAGAGGTGAGCCCCAGGCTTCCCCCCCTCTTCTCCAGGGTGGTGTGAAGCAGTGAGGTGCTGGGATGAGTTGGCAGGCAAGAACCACCACCAGACCATGTGCACTGCATTCCTGATGCTCTGTTCACACCTAGTCCCTATGCAATATCGAAGGCTGATTTGACATAGAAATCTGCTGAAATTAAGATTTTTTTCCTACACTCTACTACCTGCCAACCAAAACTTGGCTTGGCTTGACAGTAGTTAATTACTTCCCCACCACCTGCTGTGGCTGCCTTGACTGCACAGAAGAAGATATGGACAGACATGAAAGAGTATCCCTTCCTCCTCCAAGTACCAGCTGATGCTGCCCATCCCAAGCAGCCAGTTGAAGATCTACACGCCTCTTGCCATGCAAAGCCTCCAACAGCACAATTACAGGATACCCCAGCTAAGCAGGAAAGCAATTTATCCTTGCAGTTATCAGAATGTCTCACAAATCTTCCAAGAGCCCTTCAAACAGCACTGGATTCACACTGACAGAAAGAGAAATTGATTCCATTCTGGCAAAGATGGAAAATTCAGGGACATGTTAGACTGTGGTTAACAGGGATGGTGTGCCCTCAGGAAAACCCTCTCTAGCTCTAGGGTTAAAGCCATCAATGCTTCGATGATAAGCTGCTGTGGATGAACTCCTTGAAGTGTAGGACTTTCATCAAGGATGCCTATTTGATAAGCATCAGGCCCTAACCTAAATAACAGATTTCCATTTCAATTGACAAGCATCATTTAGTGTGCATCAAAAGGACCTTTATTGGTAGAAGGGATTAAAGAAAACTGACTCAAGAACGCTTTGAACTTTTCCCTGATTAATTTATTCTCCCAAATCTCCATCATTTGCTTATTTCCATCTCTGTAAACAATATCTTTTTATCCACCAAGTTTTACAATTCAGGTAACTTTGGTAGGATCTTTCCTTAGGTGGGGAACCCAGGCCTAGAGTTAAATAATGTTTTGCCAATTTTGTAATGTCATTAAAAACCAAGGAAAACATTTGTGTTTGCCATGACTTTGATGTGAAATGCATTTAAATGAAGAAGTTTAGGCTGAGCTTGGGGCAAAATTAAAAACCCCACATGGGACACAACCACATAGGAAAGCAAATTCAATGAGCTTTGCAGAAATTATTATAGCGATCCAAGCAAAAAAAAACATTCTTAACTTGCTGTAAGAATGACTAAATTACAAAGACAACAGTGAAACATTATAGTCAAAACACGTAATCATGAAAGAATTTAGGATTTTTCCTTGAGGCCGCTGCAGCCCAGGCCTCTAGTGGGTCTGTGCACAGAATTTCTATTGTCTTCAGCAGGAGACTTTTGTATGGAAGAATCAGTAACTAAAGGATGATCCTAATGAGGGCAATCCCTTAGTCAAAACAAATTCATTATTTTATGTACTGGTTATAAAATACAAGGACATTTTCATTACAAATTTGACACCAAATCAATTTAGGGGTAGAGGGAGGAAAGGAGGGAGGCCAAACAAACCAAAGTAAATTTGTCAATAGAAAATGGAAAGGGTTTCATAAAAGTGTTTTCATGCCATTGAAAAAGGTTTCAAATATTTATATGCACCATATATATACAAGTATATATGTATACACAAATACACATGCACATATATATTCTCAAAAAGTCTTCAAAATCAAGCATTAAAACAAATTTTCTTAACATAAGAATCCAAAAGGGTAGCTAAAATTGTTGCCAAAGAAGTTAATTTTTTAAAAATGCAAAATAACATGTAAATATATTTTTTTTTTATTATTTCAAAACTCCTTCCAGAATTCAGCTCATCTGCTAAGTACTCCCATTTCTAGTACTTTTTTTTTTCCTTGAATCTGTTAGAAAGAAAGATAGCCTACCTCATCTCTAACCCAGTGAACAATAAAGCCATCTGGCCTTATGTCGCAACACCTACTCTGATATCAGAAACCATACTCCCCTTCATCTTGAAACCATAGAATCATATGATGTAGGAAGGGACCTCTGGAGATCATCTAGTCCAACCCCCCTGCCAGAGCAGGTCTACCTAAAGCACATTGCACAGGAACTTGTCCAGGTGGGTTTTGAATGTCTCCAGAGAAGGAGACTCCACCACCTCTGGGCAGCCTGTTCCACTGCTCTACCACTCTCACAGTAAAGAAGTTCCTCCTCATGTTTAGGTGCAACTTCTTATACTCAAGTTTGTGCCTATTTCCTCTTGTCCTGTCGCTGGGCACTACTGAGAAAAGACCAGCCCCATCCTCCTGACACTCTCCCTTTAAGTATTTGTAAGCCTTTATCAGGTCCCCCCTCAGTCTTCTCTTCTC
>JAOXNG010000042.1:18307239-18318988 GCA_028566535.1 Scolopax minor | reverse complement strand
CCCCCCCCCCCCCCCCCCCCCCCCCCCCCCCCCCCCCCCCCCCCCCCCCCCCCCCCCACGACACACGATGACACATGGACAGGTGACACCTGAGGCCACATGATAGTTATAAAGAGAACAGTGATAAATTATGCTTCATGACAACCTGAAGAGCAGTAAGAAACAAGTGGCCTAATTCATAGTAAAGAAAATCTGGGCTGGATTTCAGGAAAGCTCTTTCTAACTCTTTTTAACTCCTTTGGAAGTTTTTAAAAACAACTGTTGGCAGGAAGTTAAGTATATGGCAGGAAGTTAGGTATAATTAATGCTATATCAGTGCAATAGGTTACACTTGAGGTCCTGAACCCCTTCCAGTTCTACTTTTGTATTTGTCTAATACGCCACCCTGTTTTGAAAGTGATCCATTAAAATTAAAATTCAAAAGTTTACTATCTCTAGGAAAACAAGATCTCTAATTACTATCTCTAGGAAAGAAAGATCCTAATTTCAAGGCAAACAGGAGCACAAAAATTAGTGTCTCACTAAATAATCTGGTAAATTAGTCACAAAAATCAACATGCTTTTGCTGTCTATTCAAATTATTTGTGCATATCAGTTAAAGAATATATACATCCCAAACAGAAGATCTTACAGGCTAAGAACTCTGCCATCTGTCCCTCTTCACCAGTTACACCAAATAAACTCTGTTTTCAAGGAGCTGTGCTGGACTATCACACTTCAGAAGAGAACACAATAGGGATCAAAAAGAACAACAAGGAATGATGGTGATCCTGTCTCTTCACAGTGAAGCAACCTGTTCTCTGCCAACAGCAGTTAGAGGCGCTATGCATGGACTGAAATTCCATATTATAAAAGATTTCCTTTAAATTACCATCCCCAGAACAAACCTGGCATGTCGGATAGAAGCAATTGCATTGCTGAATTCACTGTCAATGCTTCTACAGTTGTAAAATTCTTCATAGGCTGGCCTGGAAGAGCCTTGATATTCAATGCGGCTGATGCGACATATTCCCACAATCAGAATGATCAGCATCAGAACAAATGCTACGCAGAGAGCCCCAATTATGATGTAGAGGGAGTGACGAGGCATATTTGTTAGACTCTCTGCCATATGCCCAGACTTCCACTGCAGATCTGCCGATAAGAAATGAAAGGTTATCATTAATTAGTATTTTATATCCTTCCTGCTGAATAGAATTATTTTATGTTATTCACTTTCAATATTTCTATGGAGACTTTTGAAGCCAGGAGGAAACATAATTTGAACCTTCCCAGGCTCTGTTATTGATGTCTAACATGCAACAAATTTTAACAGCACTATATTGATCCTTCAGCCATCATTTTTTTTTAAGGTCATATAGCAATACTTATTTAGTTTGATCTCCTGCAAAAACCAAGTCATAAAAAGTCATCTAGTTATTCTTGCATATTATGTTATAATATACTATATGTTCTCTAAAGGTAGGCAAGTTTTACGTAAAAGCTTCTAGTAATCCACCAGTTCCCTGTGCATTTTGTTCTAATAGGTAGTGAACCATTCTACTAAAATGTGTGATTTAATTCGTATTAAACATGCTTGGTTTTTAATTTGAACAGGCTTTTGTTATGTTTATCTTCACCAAACCACAGAGACTTCAAAACCAGCATTTCAAGGACAAAAATGGCATCTCATTAGGTGCTATAGTGAGACCACTAGTTTTTTGTCAGGCTTGATTTCCGTGAGACATCTCAAAGTAGACCTTAAAGCCAAGACAATCTGGAAATGGCTTCCTGTATTTATGTATTCCAGACCTTCTTTAAAATATTCTTAATCTCCAAAGTATGATCTATTACTGCCAAACAGTGATATCAATTGCCTATGTTCTTCAGATTATTTTTTTTTCTAGCATGGGTCACAGTATTTCTAACTAATCTCTACTTCCCTCTAGGGAAGTGGCAGTCATTTGTGGCAGTCTTTTAAACCTATGGTCTCATAAGTTATTTCAAATCAAGAACAGATCTGAATAATTTTGGCTAGAGAAATCTGACAATCTGCAAAAGTTATTTCTAGCAGTTGACTATTCCTTTTTCAGATGGACTTAAACTTTGCACTGGTTTTGAAACTCCCTTTACTTAATCACAGTCTGCAAACAGGGCTACCAAGCATATGCTTTGAGAATTCAAGATGTTCTTAGAAGCCACCTCTCAAAAATGTTGATCATAGCAGGTAACTGATTCAAGCACCTAAGCTGAAATGATAAGTTTAGTGGCATCTGTGGATACAGTCTACATCTGTGGTAGAAAAACAGGGGAATGTATAAGTAGAGGGGGGAAAAAATAATCAATTTTAGAGAAAGGTATGGAGAAAGCCTGAACCTGTAACATGTGGAATTCACCTGAGCAGAGTGTCAAAAAGTGGTTGCCCTTCTTTTACAGCAGTAGAGGCTGTCATGGAGCATCTCTGAGCTTGGGCTTACTTAGACTTTTTGTCAGCAAACGTGGGTTGAGTTTACAGGACTGCTTGTTTGTGTTACCTTCTTCAGACATCAGTAGAGTTTTAATCAGCCTGAATCAGTCAGCGATTTAATGTTTCTAAAATGCTGTTACTACAATTTGCCCAGTTGGGATATGAGGGAGAAAATGCAGCTGTGCTCTGTGAAGTTTGGGATGGGTTTCTATTTCTGTTCTGCAGCACATTCGTCACACTCAGTGCTTTCTGTCAGGTTGTCAGAGTAGGCCAAATTCAGATATAATGTGTGCAGATACATTTAGACTCCATGTCCTCCATCTCTGGATGATAAGGATGAGAGAAATTTCTTCCTTTCTTCCTCACCAGATAAAAATTCGAACATTAACAATTTATACTCCAAAGATTAGAAAGAACATATGACAGCTAAAAATCACAGTGTTCTCAGTTGTCATGTTAATGTTCATAAAATTAAAAAAAAAATATATTTCAATGTGTGCTGCACGGTCTGTACTACAAATACTTCATTATGTTAGTTTTCAAGTAACCACATGGTTTGGCTTACCTTGGTAGCTACATTAATAATTACTAAAGTGGCAAAGGTAATGATATTAACAAATAACCATCAGGCATTAGAGAATTAATGAGAGACATTTTGTAACCGTTTTTACAGTGAATGCTCCATTAACTTTTTATGCAAATACATTTAATTTTGAAAGGAAAAATATCCTCTTTATAATTAAGACCGATTTAATCCTATTTAATTGGAATTGCTAACACTGGTAAGGTCCATTAGATGATATAATAAATACCACAGTTCATCCAGGCAACATACATCTGTCTCCTGCCTAGTTTGTTGTATATACAGCACTTGAAAATTAAAGACTACAGTTTAACAAGACGATAACCCTGAAATTCTGTTAAGTTAGTCACTTCAAGCAGATAAAACAGCTGGTGAAAAAATAGGGAGCTATTAATAGTGTATAGAAAGTTGCTCTACAAAAAAGACTAGGTACCAACAGCCTCTTTCACAGCTAGTAACATAAAATCACTTAAAATGAAATGTGATCCATTTAGCCAAATGACTCCTAAACACCAGCTCGTCCACCTCATGAGAAGTCTAAAGCCTGGCTGATGGTCCGATAAAAAAGAAAGCCAGTACACAGTGTTTAAATTAAATTTCCAATACATTATTAACCATTATGCACAAGTTGCTGAAATATGATAAATATGACAAGGAAACATGGAAAGATGAACAGAAACAGATTTACTGATAGATTCAATCTTTAGAGTTGAACAGAAATCCACTGCCCTATTGACTCAACTTCAGTGAGACCAGATGTGCTGCACCTGTTTATAAAAGAGCTGGATATGGCTTTTCTATTTCTTGAGATGATCAGAATTGGTTTCACATCAGTTAGTCAACTCTTAGCTCAGGGAAAGAGAGTAAGTGCAAAGATCTTCCCATGGCTATGTAATCTGTAGGAAAAAAATCTGCAGATCAAAATGCTTTTAAATCCTTCCTGCAAAATGATTTCTTCAAAACTCAATCCCTCTCTATTTGCATAATCATTTATATATCTGTTAATATCCAAGTGCTTTAGGAAAGCTTCCACAGCTTTGGGTATAAGCCACTGCATTGGTTAGAGAGTCCATGGTCCATGCTTAGAACTGACTACCATGAAGTATCATGATCTCCCATAACAACACATCATTTTACTTCAATGCTGTGTTAAAGTGACTTTAATAGCAAGGGAACATCAGACTTAAGAAACTATTGGTAACCCTCAAATTTAAAAATTAATTGTTCTTCAAACTGTATCTTTACGTGATTATGCAAAGATCCTTCAAGATCAAGCCAGAAATTTCTAGATTGATTTTTTATCTCCTATATTATTATTACATATATACACTGTATTAGCTATCCTGATTTGCTGGATAAAAACACAGTAATTTCAACCTCTTCAATTGAGAATAATTGGCATAAACAATACTATGTGATTTATTCTCCAAATATTGAAATGGAAGGAAAAAATCTAATATTTCTAGTTGAGAATCAGCCTTGCAGTGTTATCAATTCCTGTTAACACTTGGATAATTCCCTGCCTCCTGTCATAGCAGTCACAAGATAAAAGAACAAATTTGTCAGTAAAAGGCTTAAAACAACAATAACAAATTGCTGATGCTTCTTCCCATCATTTTAACTTAAACAGTTTGCAAATCTGTAACGTGAGCAGAAAATGCAAGTGCTTGAGCAGCCGGCAAGGCCACTGCAATTCAGCCTGAAGCAGATGCTATGTGTAGAGAAATACACACTAAGCAGAGATGATCCCCTCGCACAACAGAACAGAGTTTAAAGAGAGTTTTACTTTCTCTCTCTCATACATTTACCAATGAGGTCAGAAATGAGTAAATATTGATCAGCCACAGATAAAACCTGTCATATATAGTGCTTAGGGGCATTTTTCCCTCACAGGGGGAAGCAGGAATAATTGAGTAGCTGGAGAGTAGAAAAGGCCCCTTCCACCTTCTGTTCTGCTTCTCCCATTTCCCACATGTTTATATGCATCTCATTATGTATCTGTGATGCAAACAGCCAAACACTTAGTGATTAGAGCATGACAGCCAAAGGAGGACTCCAGAACAAGCGTCACTGATTTCATGTAGCATATCTGCAAGGCTCAGAAAGCACGCACACCTCTCTGTTTCCCTTTGGCATAAGTTTCTGTTTCCTTCCATAAAATAACAGAAATAGAATTGTTACTACATTAAGGCACTCCAGGATGATTATTGCTTTCTCCAAGATCTAAGCTCACCTCTCCATCAGCCCACTACTTATTAGCTAAGGCAGGCAGAATTACACTGCCTTGCTGATGAACTTGGATGTGCATGTTTCAGGTATCACTAACAACAGCCTTGTCAGTAAAAGCTCATCTGAACATCTTTGAGTGTGAGCAATATGTGATACAGATAGCACGCAACATCCTGCTCTCACCATCATAATGGTTCTGTACCACACAGGGAAGTGTGAGTGTGCCATTCACAGAGACAACAAAAGGGTAGTGCTCTCACCATCTCTGGACTAGCTAGCAATGCTCAGTCTTTGCTTCCAATTGCAGTCTTTGCCTCCAACAGAAAGCACTAAAACTGAATTCAGAACCAACAATTACAGGGAAAGAACATTGTAAACCTGTCAAGATGAAACTTTTGCATCAATCCAGGTATGAACAGAGTTGCCTTCTGGGTTAAAGGACTATTGTCAAGAATAGAAATCAACTTAAAAAGCAGTCAATATGGTTAAGTAAAGTTTAAGTAAAAAGAGAGTTAAAAAGAGATTTAAAAAGAGAAGTTTCACATGCTCCTTGTGTAAATGAGAATAGAAAATATTTTTTATGGCAGCCTTTGTGTAGGTATTTTCTCATTAACGTACAACAGGAACTTTCCCAATCTCTTTTTCTGTTTTGGGGTTTTTCTTAATCTATCACATGTCCCTGCAACATTATCTGTGCAAAGTGGTGTAAATCCCCTTGCACAAACTTGTGTATCTGTATAATGACTTGAAGGGATCTGTGACCACAGTACCTGAGCATTCAAACAGTTAAATGCACAGCTGAACCCCCTAGTAAAGACAAGAGGGAAATAAGAAGCAGCATCATGAACAGCAGAACTGATGAAGCCTAATTTCCATTTTAACTCTTCCACATTTGCCTTCATACTCTCTCCTCTCATGGACTCTCTACTGCTCCATAGGGGTGCACTTACACTAAGCTTTTCCCAATACTAAGATATTATAGATATAAGTCTGACGCTGTTCCTTCACTAGACCCACCAATGGAACCTCTCTAAGTCTTACTAAATGCTTAACAAATATTTAGCTTTGGAGACCTTTACCTTTCTAAAAAATCAGCTTACAGTTGGAAATGTTTCCTGAAAATGTTGATAAATGCATGCACACACAAATCACAGCACAATTACACAGGACTTGTTTCCTGTGATCTAAGATAAGCAAGTTCAAAATTGTTTTGCTGAAGCATCACTAGAACTGCAGGTCCTGAGAAGTCAATACAAGTCTTTTAGGACCATGTTTATGGTGCTATGGAAGCACACTTTACCCAAGATAAGTATGACAGTAAGCTCTGAAGCATAATTTGCAATTAAAAGGCAAACTGCTTACAGCCCAGTGGTGAGATAGCATCAAAGGGTGCCTGGAAACAGAATCTTCTAACTTTCATGGCCACTTTTGAAACATTATGGCCTAAAATAAAATGCATTTAACAGAATTTTGGTAATTTACAGACAATTCAGAGTATCTGTGCGTATAGGTATTTAGAGACAAATATAAATTTCTTATTATAATGTTACATTTTTAGAAAACTACAAGACTTACGTATTTCACAGTTTGCACCAACCCATCCATGTGGACAATGGCAGGTGTAACCACCAGGCTGATCTATGCAAGTTCCAGCGTGGTGACATGGGTTGCTGTCACAGTCATTTACATCAATTTCACATTCTTCACCTTATATCAGACAAAAAACAACAACTTCTATTCAGCGTGTCCCTCATGTAGCAGGTACATCATCAGACATTTAATTTTTCTCTCACTGCAAAATACCTTATAGCTCAATAGCATTTTTGTTCTTAGAATGTCAACAGTAGTCTGTAACTGTTTCAATAAATCTCACATACCCTCCAAGAAGGAAATATTATCCTCATTCAGTCAAGTGAAAACAAAGTTCGGGGGCTAAGTGACTTGACTAACTTTATCCAGATTATGTATTCCTTTAAATATAATTTTTCCCCAAGAGAATGTGGTATAACAATTTGTCATGTATATTCTGAAGTGTTATACAATAATCTAGATAATCAGTGCCTCTGAGAAAGTCACTGTACAATGGAATGCTAATTCTTTTCCAAAAAATGCCCTTTAATTAGCATAGGTCAAAAAGCATGATTTGATCTACAAAACAGTGATGAACAGGATTATCTATTACTCTCACATCAGATATTATCATACATGACTCACAGAACATCAGGTTGTAAATTCTCTTTACAGCAGATATTTGGATTACACCAATCATGTCAGTTTAAATGCAAGGCCAAAGGATTAAACGGCACCTTACCATTAGTCTGAAAGTGTAAATTGATTCATAACAAGCACTTTAGGGCTTTTAGCAATTGCATGTTAAGAACAGAACGAGTTGTTTCTCCAGCTCGAAGTAACTAAGGTCAACGTTAAAACATTTTCCAGTTTCAACAGTGTCCAATTAGTATATTGGCTTACCTGGAAGTCTTCAAAATGTTATTTTTATAATGCAATCTGCTTTCAAACTGTAAGGTCATAAGGCACGTTAAATAACTGTTAGCTTAGTGAGTTCTTGTTAGTAAGAGGCTATTTTTCTGTAAAATTTTTAATGTTCAAAGCAGCTGCGAGTAATATCAAGAACTTTTCATTCTCCCCAAACTGATAACAGTTCAGCAAAGTCTAAATTCATTTGCATCCTTGGAGAGACACAGTCTTACTTGGTATTTGTCTTCTTTTGGACACAGTGAACATTGACAACTAGATGTTCTGTGTAATGTGCAAAACTACTTGCCTGTATATCCAGGTGCACAAATACATGTCGCATTTAGACCTTCGCTGTCACAAGTGCCACCGTTCTGACAGTTGATGTTAATGCAAGGATCTTTGTATAGTTCACAGTGCCTTCCTGAAAAGGTAAAGTTAGTAATTGCCTTTAACGTGGGCTATGCTGACAGCATGAAATCAGTACATGCAATAACTTAACTTCACCTGGATGAGCACAATGATGTGCAACCTTCAAACCTGTCCTATTAGGCTAATGTCATAATACTAAAGGCATACATTTTATGGTGGCTAAACTTTTTACACACACCCCTCCTCTCTGCTCCTCTCACCCACTGAGACTTTGGGATAAGAGAGGTAGGATTGCTGGGGCGTCTGTGATAAACCAATGGTATAGTAAAGCATAATCTGATCAGCTATTTTATGTTCTTCAATAAAATGTAAACAATAATTGCCCTCAGTAAGAACTTCACGTAAAAACTTCTTTAATAGCATACGTAAGCGTTCTAATGCCTTTCTGACTTTTGCAGGAAACAGAAGTGTATAACTAAGGCAACAAAAATAGAAATTAATTTATTCAAATGTCTAGCTAAAAGTAAATAATTGAGCTGCTCAACTTCATGCCACTACCTTCATCCTTTCATTCTCATGTGCAGGCTATGTGAGTTCAGCAGCTTTGCCTTGCACAAGACAGTGCAAGCCACATCTGTCATACAGAACATAAACCAGCAGGTTCCCACCTGGGGATGGGAGGAAAGACTCTACTGCCACTGCCACACGCATCATCTTCTGTGGTTCTACTTTTCAGATAAAACCAGAAAAACTAATACATGAATGAACTAATCAGTGCATGGATGGTACTGAAACATGGGAAAAAAAAAGTCTACATATGTGAATACTGAATGATTGAGGGACTTCATTTATAATGTAGCTACTACAGTGAAATTAACTTGCATTTAAAACAACTGCTTAGGTTTATCCATTAGCATAAGGTTTAAGTCTAAATCTAAGTCTTATTAGCATTTTTTGCTTGGGAACCAATTGAAAGTGACCAATTATTATATAAGTATTCCTATTCTTATACTTCTTACAAGCATTTCAATAAACTGAAGAGAACAGTATTCTGAATGCTTCCATATGATAACACAAATTACAAAAAAAATTTCACTTTTTAATGTGGTCCATGATTCTGAATCCTTACTGTTCTGCAAACTGTAAAGATGCATAGTCAATAGAAGCATAAACTCACATCCTTTATGAAGTATAAAAACTGCAATACAGCTTTGGCATCAGGAAAATGTTTCTAGTCATGAGATAGTGAATGACAGCGAAGGAATTATATTGTTTGTGGAGGTTACAGAACATCCAGTGATGGAGGACTAGGAGAGGCAAGACAAATACATGTGAAAAGGGGACATGCAGTTGATCCTGCTTCACTCCTTTCCAACCTCTCATGAATAACAGTTGTGTTGCACTAGAATTGAGCAGATTGTGAATTTTAATTTGGAGAGTTTGAGACAGAACTACACAGAGGTAAAATCAGAAAGAAAATAGAGTCTTTAGAGAAAAGAATGTGAGAGAGAAAAATCAATACAAAAAAAAAAAAAAGGATTGGACACATAATATATCAGATCTAAGTACACAAACAAATTTACATAATAAGTTATCAATTAAAAGGAATGAAGTTAGTTCTCTAGTGCTCAACACTGCAGTTATGTACAGCAATGCAAGCTTACATGAGTTATATAACAACAATCATCTCAAGTTAATAGTGATAACTAAAAATATATATAACAGCAATTGATTTAAAATATGTATCTACTATAAATATATATACACACTTGTACTCACTTGCTACAGACCTGCTGAAAATATTTGGTCAGCCTGTCAGCAAAAAGGCAGAGCACTTTAGTCTGAGCATATGAATACTGAATATTTAAGCACTGAATACTTTAAGTACTGGAATGAAGAAAACTCAGGCATCAGCAACAACTGCTTACAGGACCAGGTCCCTGCTTTCATTTAAAGCAAACTGTGCTGTGCAAACAGTGCTTTCAGCTGCTTGTACAGGTCGGATGAGAATAAAACATGAAGCCATAACATTATGGTTAAGTGGTCTTTAAACTGTCATGAAAAGCTGAGGGTCATTTCCTCACTAAGCCTCTAAAATGATGAATTCTGTCTGTATCTATTATCAAAGAGCAGTGCAATCACCAGCATGAAATACATATTTAGCCTCAAGCAGATGTTAAGTGAGTGTTACTTATCAACACAGATAAGGATTGATATGCTTAATGAGAAGATGCTGGGGTAATGTTCCTTAAAACATAGCGATCCTGTGGAAAATATATATAGTTTTTAATACTAATAAAATATAAAATTATATTTAAAATGTTCTCACAGCATGATTCAAAACAGAACACACAAAAAAGTATCATCACAGAGGGACATGTCACAGACAGCTGATACGCGCTACTCTGTAACGTTGAAATCCACTGCAAGATAAAATATTTCGCGTCGCAAAACTTACTTTTCTGCTCTATTATATAAATTACTTAAGAAATGTCAAAGACCAACTCCATTCAAGCATTTCTAGGGATAGCTGCAGTTAACATGAGAAAGCAGTCACAGTACTATTACTGTCTCCAGGTTTCATGGTCTTCTAAAGGAACAATCAACATAAAACTCATTTTTACTCCTTAGTGCTAATCTGTTTCAAATACTAATCTTTTATGAAAGTGTTTTCAACTCAATTCGCTGGAGTAAATAAAGAAAAAAAGAAATTGGAAAACACTCCATGCAATGGCACCTAACAATAACTGATGAAAAATTTTATTTAATAGTTACATTTTCTTTTAAAAACTCATCACTTTCTAACATATCTTAAAAACAGCAGAAAAAAAGGAAACCTAAGAAAAACAGAGAGAAGCCATTTGTCTGCAGGCAAGGACTTGCATTCCCCACAGACCAGCTAAATCTGAACTACTCATTTGAATAAAGATTATGGCATCAGGACCTACCATGAAGTTTGTTTCTGTTAATTTTAGATGTGGGATTTATTTCTGCTCAATGAAGAGCATTGTATATCTTTGTTTGTAACAGAAGGTATCATAACAAATACATTGATTGATTCCAAAATCACAAGGGGAACCCCATCTTACCTTCAAATTCAGCCAGGCACACACAATCGTAGCTGTTGACGAGGTCTCTGCAGGTGGCTCCATTTTGGCAGGGTGCAGAAAGGCATTCATTGTATTCCTCTTCGCAGTAAAGGCCATGGTAACCTAAATCACATGAAGAGAAAAAAAAAAAAAGTTATGTAACATATCCCAGTAAAAATTACCAATTAAGCATCTAGAGATTGTGGGCAGCTGCTTGATAATTGAAATATCCTATGCAGACAGATACATATAAAGTCATTGATTTTAAGAACATCTTCTCCCCAAGTGAAATTAAAAAAAAAAATAAAAATCCTGGAAGCACAATGTTCTGAGAGAAGCCCCAGCCACTGCCCAAGTGACAAGCCACAGCAAGGCTGTAAACATGGAGGCTGGTGACCAAACCCACTAGGAACAATGTAAATAAACACCCTGATCATAAAAAGGAATAAACTAATATCGTTGTATCTCCTAGCGTCCTCTGATCCTTGCATGACAGTCACCTTTCATCAAAGTGGTGATGATTGTGTAACAGTAGTTAGAATGACAATGTATATC
>JAOXNG010000042.1:18296896-18307139 GCA_028566535.1 Scolopax minor | reverse complement strand
CTGATCCTTGCATGACAGTCACCTTTCATCAAAGTGGTGATGATTGTGTAACAGTAGTTAGAATGACAATGTATATCAACTTTAATGCTGTACAATGTCAAAACACTGTAGAAGCATTAACGTACTTAATTTTTACAGTATTCCCAAGCTGTAGGTAGGTACTATGGTTTGATTATGCAGACAAAGAAAGTAGGACCACAGAAAAGCTATGAGACCCACTAATGGCCACCGAGTCATTCATATCATGAGGTAAGAAATAAGGAGTTAATCCACCTGAAATAGCACTTTTTCTCATTATTTAGTGTGTCATACAATCATCAGTCTTACCAGTAGTTGAAATTACTTTCTAGATATAGTGTATCAAGTCAAAATAGTAGCTTCTTATATAAAGTAACAACATAAATTAGTATCATCTTTCTTTTAATTTTTTTCCTTTTTTTTTTTTTCTTTTCTGTTTAAGGTAGAGGCTTTACAATTTCAGAAACAATATCTAAATTTATAGGCAATCAATACATCAATGAGGAAAAAAAAGAAAACAGATTGGTCATAATACTTAGCAAGTACAAACAATGCATTTAAATGCACTTTAGTACCACTTTCTCCCTGACAGACAAGCAGTAGCATCAGAAGAATTGCAAAACTTCTAGTGTGTTTGACCAATGAAAAAAAGTACCAGGCAATTTGCTTGAGTCTTTCTAAATAGTTTCCCCTTTCTTTGGGGACACTTGGAGTGCTTCATATTTAACCAAATTACCCTTAGGGGAGGGTTCAGAATTTAATATATTAAACAAAATACGTTCTTACCTTTTTGAAAGTATGAATATGAATATTTCTACTAAAAACAGGTATCTTCTGTAATATTTATACCCTTCCTGGAAATTGCAGCAAATAATTGAGTGACCAGACTTTTGCATTTTCTACATTTCTTCAACTGTGAGCTGTCAGAACATCTGACTGGGGGCATCACTCAGCCTACCTCTCTCTCAAGCAAACCAAAGACCACACACAGTTAACATCAACTGAGTTGACTGGATAATTAACACAAATTAGCGCTTCAAATGTTTTAGTTAATTGTTTGGCTTCATGAAACCATAGCACCATTTCCTCTTTAGCCATCCATGAAAATAGATGGATAGAAAGGATAGAAATTCTAGGCCATACTATTGCCCACAAAGTAATGCCAGAGACACTTTGTACGTGCTGGTTACTGTGCAGCCTTTTTCCTGTTGACTTGTGATTTTATAATGTTTGCCTGAAAACAGTGTAGACTGGGAAAATTAAACAAAAAAACCCAAAATTTTGCCTCTATTTGTCAAGTTTGCTCAATGTTATTGAAATTTCATCCCGGTGAAAGTTTGGATTATACATTTAAAAAAGCCGTGTCCCATATACTTTCATAATAAAAACCTTGTTTCACAAAGAGCAGTCATACAGAGAAGATACGTCATGGTATGTGAACAGTACATAAGGACACTTGTCCCACATGGATCTAATTTTCAGTAAATCAGTTAAATATTTAACCTTCTTCATCATAGCTGTTACCCCCTCAACCTCCTATTATTGTGATATTGTGGTAGAATAGCATGAAGATGTATTTGTAATCTGTAATATGATACAGAGCATTGAAATAGTGTTTATATGCTTTTAAAAATCTTGATTTACTCATTATGTATAGCTGTAAATGCAATATTCAATGAATAAAGATGACATGGGAATGAATGAAGATCCCAGGGAAAAGGCCTAAAATACAAAGTGTAGATTCTGCAATGTGATTTTATTTCTTTAGATAATCTTTATGTAGTAGCAAAACTTATAAACATGAAACAAGGATATTTTTCATGAACAAAGAACCAAAGAGAAGGGCAGATTCTCATCTTAGTAAGTCATAGTCTATATTCACCCTCCTGGTCTATATTTTCCCAAAAAATTCTCACTGAACCATAAAAAAAATAGGATAAATGGCACCTCCAGACACCATTTCCATCCCTCCTCTTTCCCATCCCTCTAATGGATAATTCAAAATAAATTTATATGAAGATACAACAGATGTTAGTACTACAGAAGATGTATATGAAATATTAGCATCTGATTTTGCACAAAATTGTCTTTTCAAAGTAAATATTTAGTTGGATTAGTAGCTTATTAAGAAACATTTCAGGACTACTTACTCTAAAGCTGCTAGCCCAGCAATACAGAATTAATTACGTTAAATATTATGGGGTTTCTTACTAGCTTATGATGAAGTTTATCCAGTTTACAATGTAGGGAATTATCCTTATGTAGTGATATCTGTAGCCAAGATACAAACCACCAAAATCAGAAGCCTTAAAAGAAAAATATATGGCAATTCTCTGTGTTGAGCACATATGTAATGAGATATTTTGAGAAAAAAGAATTTTTTTCCATGTGTTTTCCAAGTGTTACACACTTTTTGTCTTTCAAAGGGAGCAGAGGGAAATTTTTGACTGAATAGTTGCCTGGTTTCCAAAATCAATATGAACTAGCGTATCACCTCTTTAGGATTAAGGCCGCCCACACTGTCAGACGCTGTGCACACTGAGGGAAAGATATTTTCTATCTCCACGAGAGGGCAGATCTCGCCCACACACGATTTCACCCTCATCTTCCTCATCCTGGTACCAGCAGCTTCCTTCTGCTGCACCATATCACTCTTAACAAGCATTTTTTAGCATATTACTACTTTTAAGTTAAACGGCTATATAAACTATCTATATTTAGATATATTAGACTAATCTAAATTATTCTGAATTCATATATATGTTCTCAAAAAGAACTACATAAATAATATTTATCTTTTCATCAAATAATTTAGATGAAAAGAGGAGAATTTTTTGTAGATAACTTCCGAATAACAGACTAGTATAGTTGCATCCTCTCTTTCTAGTAACATTTCAATTTGTGGTGTAACATATTCAGAAAGAAAGAAACAATACCTACATTAACAACAGTTCTTCAGCTGCTCTGCCCTGAGCAAGGAAAAAAAAAAAAAAACAACACATTGGGCATTGCAGTTTCAAAAAGAGCAACTAATATTATTAACTCTTTTTTTCCAGATCACTATAAATTGGATATGCCTTCAATAACAGCGCCCTCATGAACTCGAGCAGAATTTGCCAGTGATGATCCACTTCTGCTGTGTTCTCTTCAGAGACTGGGAAATGGATAGGGAAATTAAAAAAAAATATCCTAAAATAAAGATGTCCCTATGTTACCTCTTCTCCCTCTACATGACTGTCCTTCTGCTACTCGTCTTTACAAAGATGGACAGATCCGTTGCTGCTCTCCCCTGATTCCCAAGTCTGTCTTTCTCTTTCTTAAGCAACAGGGAGGATGCTTTGAAGAGGCCAGGATATTTTCCAGATGCTCTTGGTCCTCGGAGAGTGCCAAGGTGCACTCTCTTTGCACATGGCTATGTTAAAAACTGCAAAGGGAGAAAACATGAAAGGGAACACACAATCTGTGTCACGCAGGCTGATGAGGAGAAACCATGGGTTTATGTCAAAGCATTCGAGAGCAGTTGACAGAGCAAAAGATACAGCAGTGCTTGTCAATGTCTCAAGAATGCCTGCAATATCAGGTTAACAAAAGAGAGAGGGAGAAATTTACTATTCCCTTTATTAAATCAATAAAGAACAAAACTGAAAGCTTTTGAGGTTTTTCTTACCACTAGATCCTCAACAGTGATCCCCTGGCTTTATCCACACTTAACACTTCAGCAAATCAAGACACCAGGACAAAAATCCCATCTTTATGGGAAGGCATAATGGGATACAATACAATGCAAGAGAGCTCTGTTTTGCAGGGCTCTGATCAGTTCATATATGGCTGCTCACTGACACAGTTGCATGTTATATAGTCAAGAAATAAACTTGTTCAGTTAAAGTCTGAGCTTCTATAGCAATTAAATACGAAAGAGAAGAGCTGTTCCAGATGGCAGGATGGTAGGAAGGCATGTTTTCCAGCCACAGCCAGATTGCATGCGGGTTGTCTTAATGTAGCAGTGGAAACAAGATGAGGAAACAGAGGCAATAAAGGGCTCACAGACAGTCTGGAACTGGAATTAACATAAAGTCACTTCTGCCAGACCTTGTATTTCTTGCCCCAGTTCCAAAATGTGGAAAGGGAAAAGACAGAGAAGAGAAAAATTGCTACTGCTACAGGCAAATGTTGCACTTACCTTTGCAAAGGCACTGAGAGAAACCTACTCTCCCATAACTACAAGAGCAAAATGCTCCAAAAAATCAAGTGTAGAGGAAACATACTCCACAGTACTACTTCTGAAGTTGACACCACTCTTCATACCCTGAGAAAATTTTTCTGACACTCCTCTTTTTTTTTTCCCCCTGTGTTCTATATGTGCTATCATATATATTTATAAAGTAGAGAGCAGGCGTTAATGTTCGTAGGTGTGCTTTGCAGTTTCAAACTCCATACCTCTATGTCTTTAAGAAAGCCAAAGGCAAAAGTTTGCTACTATATTGAGTTATTCAACTTCTGCATAGATTTCTTTGCTTCAGGCCAGACAAAATTAAAAAGAATATATGAGATGTTTGCATTTGAAATTGATAGCAGCAACTCTATTAAAATAATGGAGCATAAAGAGAGGAAAAGGTTTAAGAGAAGAAAGAAACTGCTTTGGGATTCAGGGACTAAATAAATGTTTAGTGTTAGACTCACTGGGATCCCACTGGTTTCATGAACCAGGACCTAGATGAGAAATCCAACAAATGAGCACAAGAATTATTATCAAGGTTAGTTCTTTAACACGGGGTAAGCCTGAAAACACAACACGAACTACAAATCTGATATCCACTCTGTATTTCTTTGTTATCTGTAATGAGCCAGGTGACAAATATTAATAACTTGGGTGTGTAAGCATATAGTTAAAGATTTAAAGGTAAAGTTTCAAGTGCAACTGAAAAATCACACACATAATAGGAAGTAGGTACTGTTGCATAGGCTTTTGAATTCTACTGAATACTCTCTGTGAACATTTGAAAAAGAAGTATATTCAACTTAGAAATAATTTTAACATTTTTTCCCTCCATTCTGGAAATGGGAACATTCAAGAGTATTAGACTCCTTACCAAGTTACAGAAATTATCTTTTCTAGTGAAGATATTAGATGATGTAGGTTATCCATAGCAATGGTCACAATGAAAGACAAAACACACAAAAATTAGTAGCAAATGCCTGGTTGTGTGTGTTCCACAAGTTGAGAAGATATGCAAGTATAATAAGTACAATTTATCATTCTTCAAATCTGCATACTGGCCAAAAAAACACGGAATCCAAACTGCCTAGATGCAAGGAGAGACTGTCAGAGACCTTGGGCTAAATGGAGCTGTTTAAAACTCCTCTCTTGTTAAATTTTTGAGGCAAAAGTAACACAGATGTAAATCCAGGTGACACTGTGCCTGCTAGTAGAATCAGTAGTAGTAGTAGTAGCAGTAGTAGTAGTAGAAACAAAGGAAGGATAGCATTCAGGTCACACATATAAGCAAAACTCTGCAGGGCTTTGCTTCTGTAATAAGAAACTATATCATCTGTCAAATACCTCAAAAAAAAGAACATGGCATCCTAGAACTGAATAAAAGAAAAAAATTGGCAGTTTCTAAAGTTTTTTAAAACAATATGTCCCAGATACACCATAGAACCAATATAGAAGAGAGGTCTAAAATATCATTTAATAAACTTGCCATTAATATATCTATAAAAAATAATATATAAATTCAGGGACGTGGCTGAAAGTGAAATACTCCTAGAAGTCAGTAGTCTGTGAGCTGGCACATGAATACTGAGAGCCTGCAAGCCAGAAAGCCTCAGGGTCAAGTGGGAGAAATCCTTTCTTTCCTACTAATGTATGGTAATAGTTTTATGTATTTCAGTATGTTTATTATTAGTACTTGATAAGGTTACTAAACTGCACACAAATATGATTTTTCAACTTTACAAAGTAATTGTAACAGAGACTTTCAAAGTCACTGCAGACAAAATTGTAAATAGAATCCAGCTTTGTAATATATCAGAGACATAAAATACACTTTATCAAACTACTTTTTGATGAAGATACAAAAAAATGTGTTGGTCATGCTCTGTAGTCAGGGTTTTGTTTTAGGAATTGAAAAATAGTAATCCTCAAGTTTAATTGCTCATCTGCCTTACACAAAATAATCACTCAAACCACTGTCAAAGTGTTTATTACAATGCAATCTAAATGCTGATCCACAAAAAGTTGCCTCTCATTAATCTGCTATGCCTTCAACTCATGAGGAAAATCTCTGAAGGTAATTGGTCCAAATCTTGCTATTAAAAAAAAAAAAAAACAACAACAAAACTCACACAACGAAAAACCCACCATAATGCCATAATGGTACATTTTTAAAATACTTTCCACTAAATTTCACACATGGAGAAACACAAAAAGTTCAATTAAAGAAGTACCATATGGTCTTGGATGCAGCCTCTATGGCTTCTCATCTGAATAACTTTTAAATGCACAAGTATTATTTCAATAAAAATAATTTTCCAGATGTATGAGACTACCTTTAAGTCCTCTGTGACATAGAATTAACAAACCTAACTAAGAATTTATAATCAAGGTTAGGTGACAAATTTCAGAAAAAAATTGTGTCCAAGAATATTTACCTATCTTTTCTTGTTTGAATCACAGGCAAGGAAAATGCTGAAGAAGATTAAAATTTCCCTAGTTTTCTTTGAAAAAGAAATGCCTTTTTTCCTGCCATGGATGAGCCAGGAAGGAGCACTCACGCTGGACAGTTCCCGATACTCCAGTTTGGAAATGGGATTCTTTTTTATATTCTGGTATAAAAAGATATTTTCAATCTTTTTCTTATCTTTATATCTTTATCTGATATAAAGAGATAAAAAAATCTGGTATTTAGAAGAAGTATTTTTAACACTAATTCGGAAATTCATGTTTGATGTATCTTCTCATTGTTTATACAAGGGTAGAATACCTCTTTTTGTGTTTTGACTTCTGCAGTTCACATTTGAATCCTGATAATTCTTTTCATAACTTCCCTGAGCATACACAGTACTGGAGTTCTTTAAAAAAGCTCTTCATCAATCTCTTTTTTTTTTTTTTTTGCAGGCAACTGTGGTTTCAGTCATATATTAAAAAACACTTAAAGATTAAAAACACATTGATACTTTTTGATCACTTTCCTTGTTGCCCCTCATTAGGCAGCTCCTCCTCTCAATAGTTTCTCCATCCGCTGCCGAGAATTTTCTCTACCGTGCCATAAGTGCTCATACCTTTCAATGGCTAGAAAAACAGAAGGTTTTGTTATGAATCTGAATAAGTTAATACAATACTTGCTAGCCAATCAAGAAACAGGTTGATGCTGTCAACATACTCTCATATTTCTTCGTGCTTCATGCTTTTTTCCTATCTTTCAAGATATTTTTTTAAACTTCAAACATTTTTTTCCGATTCACTCCCTCTGCTATTTACTCCTTATGGGGTTTGGGTGAGGAGAAGAATATCTAAAATGAAGGGGTAAATACTAAACTATTACTTTCTCAGTTCTAAAAATGAATTTAGGAAAACAGCACCTGGCAATTTCAACTACCTGCAATCAAAAAGATATTTTGTCAGACATGGAACTAATTATCAACTGATATGAATTCTAGTTTGTGCTCTCAATAAGACAGGATATGCTAGCTCTATTTAAACATGATTAGGCCTGTTACTCTTCATCTCAATATGCAATCCTTTTCTCTAAGGGTTCCTCTATTATGCAAATTAACAGCAAAGCAATTATACACTTCAAAAAGGAAGACTGAAAATTTGTAATGAAAGAATTATCATCTTCACCTCCTGAAATATATGAAACAAACTACATGTTAGGAAATACTCTTCTACATTACATAATGCCATTGAGACATATTAACTTTCAGGAAGTATCCTCAATTCTTCTGCTTGCAACTTTTCAGAAACTAGAGGATAGATAGTTTTTTTACACTTTTGGCAACATAGGTCCAGATGTTTGTGCACCCTCAAATGTTTTCTGCTCAGATGTTTCCATGAATGGTGTGAGCAGTTTTCATCTGAACAGAAGAATGGTTAAAGCTCTTACATGAGATTCTTAAAATCTTTTACATATAAATTCACATCTGCTGGACAACAAATTAATTATGAGATAACACTACTATAGTATTGCCTGAAATTTGCTTTCGTATTTTCCTCCTGTCTAAAGAGGCATGTAATTTAATTATAAATCTCTTGAATCCAAAGCATAAATTACCACTAGCTTCTGTTTTTTGTGAGTACCACTCCAAAAAAAAAAACCAACTTCTGATGGTCCTTAATAATTATGACACCTTCTAAAAATGCCATATTTCATTTCATGACAGATTTCATGACAAACTCCTCATATGCAAAAATAAAACTTATCTATTCTGGTGGAGAAACAATTCGACACAAAATGCAAAATGCACTAACACAGAAGGTTAGTGTTTTTCAAAGAGGCTTTATAAAATTTCATCAAAACAGACCTTGCTGTTATTTCATGCTCTGGAACAGGATAATTGTATTATACACACACAAACTTTGTCATGCACTATGTACAGTATAGCCCATCATCTAACCTATTACTAAAAGTATTTTCATTCCAACATGCAAGAAAATTTCAAATTGTCTGTGAAACAACACAACTGTGTTGTGGCCTCCCCCACAGGATAGCATACTTGCTACACAACATGCTGCCTCATGCTGAGGTATTCCTAATGCTAAAACCTGTTCTTCCCACATTTATTGATTTAATGAGTGATGTGTTGTTTTCAAAAATCAATCCATTATTACTACAAAGTGATAAATGCTTTCATCCTTAGACAGTTTCAAACTTTACTCTCAACATCTGGAATTTCCTTGAAGTTCCCACGCATCAGTCACTGAAAGCAACACTTTGAAGTGTGAACTCAATATCCCATCCAAGACAACGCATTAGATGGCAATTCTTGTGTCTTTAGGAATCTCTCTTCAGATTAAATACCAGTTTTATGGGCTACAGAATCTTAGATAAAAGCCCACTTTTCAAGAAAAAAAGGAGAGTTCTCTGCATTTCACCTTGCTCTAAAGCCTTAAGAAGCAGTGACACCTTTCCTCCTCAAATGACAATAATACATGGAAGTCAAATTAAACCATTATTTTACTTTCTTTTTGTCCTAAGCCTCACTGAACTAATACAAAGTGTTCTGGGAATAGATCATGGCCTTCTTTCTTGGGAAGAAAAGGAGAAAATTCTTTTTGGAAAAAAGAAATGTATGGATGTTCAGACTCACCACCTATAGGAGAGCTTGCCTGCTTCAGCTAAAACCTTTGAAATTGTTAGGATACATCTAACTGAGAAGGAAGGAACAATAGCAGAAGAATAGCAAGTGTTTTCCCATAGGGAAGGCAAACAACAGAGAGAAGGTATTCCTCCGAAATGAACATCGGAAAACACAGATGTCACAGTGTTATGTATATGTAGAGCTACTGCTATTCAATATCACTCTTCAACTTATCCCTTGTACACTAGGGATTTATTTCCCCCTTAACTTCTGCAGTTTTCAAGTTTATAGCTTTCTAGGAACAGACTTTAAAAAAAAAAAAAGTGCTAAAATTCTTCAAATGAAAACAAAGATTATTGTTTTTCACTTTGTAAGTGCTTAAGCAGTAGTGGATGTGCAGCATATGATATCATTCATTCTCACTATTACTTCACCTATTGCTAGGTGAAGTTCACTTTTACTTCACCATTGCTAAAATGAATAAAGGGAGATATAAACACTCCAATACTCTGTTACATTGGTATATTGAAGCAAAAAATCTAGAGCTAAGCAAAATACAACACAGACACCATGCACTGTTAGATTCTATTATCAGTTACCAGCTGAGTCTACTAGCTATGCTCACCTAAGCACTATCACTGCAATATCTGAAAAGAGATAATTTTGTCAACATGGATGGCAGAACTAAGTCCTTTGGGGTAACCAATGTTTTTCCCTCTCTACCTTTTTTCAGCTACCTTCTTTGTTTCCACTCCTTCCCAAATGATCAATGTCATATTTTCTATTTTCACTACCAAATTTTGCAGTTTCAATGACACTAATACCTCACCTTCAAAAAGATTTATCCTGCAGTCTGCAGTTTTATAGTACAGCTGTGAAAAACAACAACCAAGCCATAAGGATCTCAGTGGCTTTTTCAATGCTT
>JAOXNG010000042.1:18269539-18287160 GCA_028566535.1 Scolopax minor | reverse complement strand
GAGGTCGTGGAGTCCCCTTCTTTGGAGATTTTCAAGACCCACCTGGATGCTGTCCTGAGTGACATGCTCTAGCTCTGTGCAATCCTGCTTCAGCAGGAGAGTTGGACTAGATGATCTCTATGGTCCCTTCCAACTCTAAAAATTCAATGAAATTCAGTGAAAGGTCAATGAACAAAAACCGATTCTAACCAGAGTTGTAAAAGTATTTCAGTACAATTTTTTTCTTGTGTTGTTTGCTGTGCTTTTTGAAAACATTCATACCATGTGAGCACGTTAGACATATAAATTACCAATCAGAGTTCTTTCCCCCAGTTCTTTCTTTGTTCTATAACATGGCTGCTCTTGGCAAAACAGAAATGATACTGGGAGACTAGAACTGGTAACTCTGCACAGAAAGTTCCAAAAAGCACTTTTGCCATCAACAAAGTCTCTGAGCAGGGATACAGTTCTTAAAGTTGCTAAGTACTCATTTTTCTTTCCTCTGGAAGGGTCAAAAGAGCACATTGTCTCTTTAAGTTAAAAACAGAAACCATAGAAAACCTCTAGACCCCAAGCAGAAAAGGAGCATAAGTTTGTAACACATAAGAACAGAAGTGCCAACAAGCAAAAATACCAGAATAGTAAGAAAATGGTACCAATGTGCCCATAAGGAAAAAGAGCAAACATACAGTCTAAGTACTAAAATAGTAAATGACAGTGCCAAAATAAACCTACTTAAAGCAGAGCACACAGCAGCAACAATTGGAAACTTCTCTGACACAAATATGGATCAGTGGCAAAGGAACAGAAGACAAATATTCAAGAAACAAAGCAGGCAACAAGACTACAGGACCAAGTGGCACATCACAGAGATAGCCAAATTCAAGGAAAACTGAGAAGAGAGAAGAGCAAGCGACTTGGTTCTTCTGCAGCAGAAAAGCTGCTATAAGTAGATTGGCTACACATCAAACAGTGGCACAACAAATAATCTCTCCATCACCCTCTTTGGGGAAAACAGCTCTGGAGGGAGAAGGGGGGAAGGTTTTCCTCTCCCATGCTCCAGATCTCCCACACAGCACAGAGGGATGGCACGGAGCCCTTGGCACAGCCAACTGGTGCTCTTGCGAGAGCAGCATCGCTGCCTGTGGCTGTGCCAGAGCCCCGGGGGCAGGCGGAGCTGGCAGCCTGCCCGCTCCATTCACAGGCTAATTGCTGCTGGCATGAGCTCCTCACCAAGGAGAACAGCCACAACCCAGCACAGCGACCAAGACATAAATGCTTTCTCAGCAGGGCACCGAAGAGCTATGCTACAAGCAGCGTGTCCCAGCCACAGCACCCCCACAGCAGGGGATGGGCAATGCGACTGTCCAGGGACCTCAGCCCACCTGTAAGCCTGTCCCATGGCCAGCATCTCAAATGGCAGTAGGAGAGAAGTTGAGAGATGGTCAGCACATTGATAAATAGGTCATCAGGAGCAAGCAGTTAAGATATGTCACACACAAATGTGCTTGTTCTAAACCAACCAAAACTCCCAGTAGCTATTTTTCCTGAATATTTGTTATTAGAGACTATTTTCTCCAAAGCTTCCTTAAAGACACTTGAACAGATTTTTCTAAGAAAAATGCAACTAAATTATTGACCAAGCCTAACCAAGCCTAATAATTTTATCTCTGAATTTTGCTACTAGTTATAAAGCAAATAATTTTCAACATTCTTCCAAATGCATGATCTGCACTGCTGTCAAGATGTCAGTGTGTGTATTTCAACACAGCTGTTAAGTGGGCCATTCATTAGAGCATAACACTCTAGAAAAGCAAAGAAACAGTCTAAAGAAATCACAAATGATTTTCATTATAAAGCAAGTGTATATCAACAGAATATTTATCAATGACTTGTACTCTTACAGCAAGTATAAGACCCTGACAGAATAAAAGAAACATCCACAGCTAAGAACAGAAATATAATCAGTTCAACATTCTAATCTTTATTAAAGATAACTAAGGGAAGATTTCATAATTCAGAGCTTTCACTCCTGATAACTTTTTAATGAGCAATTTAGGCATCTGCCATTCCCATCAGTTATGAAACATACACTTTAGCATTGTAGTGTCCTCATGTCACATCGTTACATTTACAGTGTGTACCAATGAGAATCACTGAAAGGCTTTCATGTAGAGAAAGAAATAAGTCCAAATAGAAAGGAAAATTAATTAAAACTTTGGGGGACTGAAATCATTCCTTTACTTTGAATTATGGCTCTTAAGCACATTTTAGCCAACTGACCCATATGCAGGAATATGCAAATACTAGAATGGAAGCACCTTTTCTCACCCATTTACTGGACAACACAAAAATCAGACCACACCATAATTCTCCTCAGATTCACCTTTCTCACAGCGCTGGAGCCTGATTTCTTCTGAAGTGTCAGAGAATGAGAGAACATTTCTGTGCCACATATATACTGACAAACTGAGCTTGTACCATACTTTATACATTATTGCTGATTATACAAAGGTTTCTCACCTGGGGTGGAAGAAGAGGGTTCTGCTTACAATTATGGCCTAAAGGAACAATTTTTTAAATATTTAAATATAAATATAGAAATGTAACTGCAGATTTAGACTAAGTACACCGCACAAACCACCATTTGTTATGAGGTACTACATAGTTCTTTGCTGTTTACCTTCTGGGCACTGACAACTGAATCCATTGATGTTGGACGAGCAGGTACCTCCATTTTGGCATGGCTGCTGGATGCAATGATCAATCTCTGATTGGCACAGCTCTCCAGTGTAACCTACAAAACAGCACACAACATTCAGAAAATATAGCAAAAATGATGTTTTATCACTAAATGTTTTACTAGGCCATTCAAACCATTAGTTTCCTTGAATAAAATTAACCGAAGTAAGAAATCGAATATAGGACAGCCTTCTAATTTCTTATAAAATGCCATTTTTTAAAATTTGAACTTACATTTCACTACAGAAATATAAATAAGTAGTAGAAATCCAGATATTATATCAGTTGTATTTTACCAGTAGCAATATTCTGACAACATCAGTAAAATAGAGGTTAATGCTGGGTCCTCATATAAACAAAATAGAAGTAATTTTTGAATGGTTTTCAGATACATCTTGAATCTCAAGTCAATAATTTTTAGTAAGACTTTAAACAAGACTTGACATTATGAATTATTTGTACATATGCTGAATGGCTGTCATTTGCTCCTACTTCTGGGATCCAAAAAGTGTTTGTTTTAAGTGGGAGCTGTGAAGAACTGCTCATCACAGTTGCAAAATCTTCCAAATAAGCTCCTATAAGTTCACAAGCTACAGATTGTGTGATTGTATTAGACCATAAGTTTGCTTTGTTCCATATGTCTGATGTCTATAATACATGCCCCAAAAATGAACAAACTTACACAATACAATCTAATTTATTAAACACTCCAAAGTTAAATTCCTTAACAAATACCACACCCTTTTCAATTTTTATTTACCTCCAAGAAGCTATCTTAGATGCATGACTGAATAGGCAACTACACACTACACACAGAGACATTTATTTTTTAAATGGAACCCTTCATAAAATTGTAAATATCTTCCAGAACAAGCATGTTTAACACAATGGCTGGTGTTAAAGACCAGTAAGCTATGACTAGGTGATACTGTTTATACAGCATGAACAGGTATCTAAGACAAAGACCCCAAGGTGAGATAGAGGTCATGTTTGGACTAGGATTTTTCTTATGCAGGGGAGAAAAAGAAAAACATATTTTAATTTTGATTAAATAATACTTATTAATGAAATAAAAGTTAACATTTAGAAGTTTTTTGGGCAAGTTAATACTTATATTGATATCAGCCTAAAATAGCTCTCAACATAGATTGTTATATTTGGAGTTGCTAGAGCACTGCCATAGAAAAGAATGTATGAGACTTTCCTATCTGCATACCTTAGTGCTCTTAGATGCTATAACATTTTCTACAAAGCAAAACCTGGGAAAAGAAACTTTGTTGTATGTTGTATCTGGATTATGCTCATAGATCACCTGAACTGGAGAAAAATAATGAGGCTGAAAACTAGAACTGTGCTCATGAGGTAACTCGTCTGGACTGGACTGAGGCACTTGGAGGGACATCAGTCTCATTCTGGATAACTAATGATTTTCTGTAATTCTAATTGGTCTCAACATAAAATTCACCAAAACACCAATGAAGTATTATAGAAGACTACATCAACTACTGATTTCTTTCATATACAGGCCTCATATTTTTTCAAGTTCTCATACTCAGCTCATTTTTATGAATCATAACACAGTATTGGATATGCTTAGCTCATTTAAACATTTTTCCACCTTCAAGCTGTTACCAAGTTTGTGAAAGCTAAAAATTACCCTGGAATTCAACATTTATCTGAAAGAATGTTGGCATGGAAAGGCAGAAATGATCGTGTTGCTCCAAAGATGGCTACAAGAATCTGACTTCCTGCAATTGTTATTATAGCTTGTAGAAAACTCATCACAGGTAATATTTTATGTCAGCTTTACGAAAATAAATGTCCCTTATTATTATTATCTATAGGGCATCTTTTGTCCCATGATTCCGGAATTCATAGCAAATATGTCACAAGTCCTACAAACTAAGAGGTGCTAAGCAATCACCACAGGGCTGGAAAGAGCAGTTTTCTGGTGAAATACACTTTAAGAATCATTAACACCTGTTCATTTCATGTTGATAATTATCGTCATAACATTTCGATCTATCAAGATTTGGGAAACATGATCCTATTCACATAGAAATGTTTCTGAAGCTTGTATATGGAGACAATTATGATTTTTCCATATGCAAGGAATATTTTTTAGAAATTCATAATTGTATGAAAACAGATAGTTTTCTTGACTATTTTTTGATGTGTGGGCACAAATTTTGGGGAAAAACGTTACTGGTAGGAACACAAACCACTGAAGTTAACAATGCATAAGCCATCTCAATAACATTAGACATTTGCTATTTAAAAAGTTAAGAATTTAAAAAAAAAAAAAACAAAACTTAAAAGTTAAACCTAAACATAATGCATGGAGCCCATGGATCACAATCTTGCAAGTTCCAGAATGTAATAAATGAAGTAAACAATATTTGGCTTACTGAGTATTTACAGAGGGACTTGATTACACTGCCGTTCAGAAGGGAAGCCTTCATATATGGAAAACAAATAATTTTATTCCATCTATTGTAAGCTTTGTTTTATACCATGAGAAGTATAAGGGGTTTTGTAGAAAGACATATTTAGAATTTTGACCTTTTTTTTTTCCCCAGGAGCTAAGGATTTTTCTAGAAACACGAAGAATAAACAATTATGAAAATAACAAGGCATAAATTATTTGAAGCTATTTTTCAAATGGAAAGGGTAAATTCCAAAGTTAAAAGACCGTGAAGACATCAATAGAAACATAGTGTATTTCCAAAATATATAAAAGTAAAAAATTTTCTTCAAGAAAATTTCATAATCTTAGTAATTGATTCCTGGAAAACTCATGGTATGGATTTTTCTACAATTGTGTTAACACTTTGTGAAACGAGCAATTGAAATGCCTGTCCCTGACAACGACTACATTTCTAACTCATAGGGAGGTTTTAAAAATATGGTGAGGCCAAATTTCAGAAAAATACCTAAGCAATTGATGCAGATATCTAGGATCATAATAACAAAAACAAAATAAAAACAAAACAAAACCCACCAAAACCAAACCTAGGATTTTATATCATGACACAAATAAAATAATATTTGCTTTATCAAGGGACTATAATTTGTAACTGACCAAGACAAGCCATAACCATCACAGACTTGATCTGAGTGTAACAACAGCAGTGATACCTTTGGAGTCTTGTACATAGTGGTAACTATATTTATGTTACTTTGCAAAACTTAGCTGTACAACTTGAAAATTTTAACTTTTCCAAGTGGAAACATACTTAGGGTTATACATCACAATTAAAACCAAGATTTTTTGAGGTATTTTAAAATATTTTTTAATAAAATTATAATCAAATAAAATATTTTATGTCATAAATTTGGGCAGGTATTTTTAGAATAATTCTTGTATTCTGAGGTATACAATTTGAAAAAGGAAATTTAGTCTAATAGTACTTGATGTAGAACAATTTCCAAAATAGCTATCACAATAAAAGCAAACAATACAAATGCAACAAACAAAAATACTTTTTCTTTTCTAATTGGAAACTCCTTGTCAAAATCCAAAAGAACTCTGAATCAACCATATTCAACATGACTGTAATGGTAGGAATTGTTCAAACATTTGAAGTTTGTTCCACTCTGATCTTTCTCTTCTCGTATTTAAATCATTATTCAGCTATATTTACATATCTTGTTAAAGTGACAGTTGAACATTTGGCAAATTTATTAAACATAATAGACTGCACATGCATAATAATGTCACAACAAGGACAGTATAAATCAAGATCATTATGTAAAAATACAAATATAAATCCCTTTATTGCTGGGCATTTGCTATAGTGACTTTAAGCAAAGAGAGAAAAAGTGGGAGTCCTAGAGGTAGAGAAAGTATAATCAAAAAGGAAATGTCTTGGCTTTCGGAGAGAATGAAGGGCTTTAATAATTTGCCATTCCTGATTTTCTGAACTATAAAATTCATAAAACAGTTCATACGATAGTACATGGCAGCCCCTTTAGAGCATCACCTGCATCCACCTGCTTCTGGCTCAGCCATTTTCAGTCCAATACATACACACCTCTAGAGCAACTAGAAGTTTCTCTACCCTGTGCTGACATGCATTAGGGTAAAGAATAAGAATACTGCCATCTTTAAGGAAATATTAGAACACACTGCATGATCTTGCTTTGGACCAGAATAAAGGAAGTACTACAACATTTACCTTTTATATATATTTAATACATACAAATATCCATCCAACATTAAAGCCAGTCAATCAATAACCATCTAGACACAACCACTAGAAACCTGAAAAAAATCATTCATTTGTCCATCTGCTTTTTTATGATATAGCTTTTGATTCTGCAGATCTTAGGGCCTATCCTGGAAGTATCTTTGGGTTGTAGTGGAGTTTGTATGGGATTTTTTTCTTCTTTTTGTTCTTATTCAGATAAGTCCCCTTTCTTTCTAATATCAACTGACTGGTATCACAAAAACCAAAGTGTACAGTAAAATTTTTGTAGGAAGCAAAATAAGCTAGTAAACTATCTGCTACTGATCCTTTAGCCAACTTTTATTTTTAAATAATTTTAGAAAATATACATTGAAGTAACTGTTCGATTACAATAATTGAGTTGGGTTTGAAATATAAAGTTCAGATAGCAAAGTTTTCTATAATAGCCATTTAGTGAGGTTTTTTCCCGTCAGTATCTTTAATTTACCATCCAGCATACGATCACCGTATTTAGTTTAGTTTTCATTTCAATTAAGATTTCTAGGTTCATTTGATCAAATTTTTAAAGCAAATGTCCTTAAAATAACTTCAGAGAAGTCAGACACTTGTTCATTACTCAAACTAGTTGCCTAGTTTAGTTAATGATTATTTTTAAGTTTTCAAAATTTATACTAATTTTGAGGAACAATCCAACAACTGCATATTGTGGAGGCAATTTTCTTCCATTTGATTGGTGCAACTGAAGAGTTTACCAGTTACAACGAAAGCATGTTTATTGAAAGGTTAATTATAATGTATATGCAAAATCTATATAGAAAAGAAAAAATAATGCAACAGGTTAAGAAAAAGCTGTAAACTAGATTTTGGTCATCTCTTTTCATTAGGTGAAGTTGTCTTAATTATGAATCATTCATTCATTAGTTTATGGCTCCGATGTGTGCTTTCAACAGCATTTTTAACAGGTGAAGAATCTTCCACAGCCTTTTAAAAACTACCCTACTGTAGTTTCCTCCTTTCCTTTCCTAGTACTCTGGATTTGCACAGTTCACTGCTCTGCGAAAGATATGCATGGAATGTTAAAACAAAAATGCATTATTCAAAGCGTAATGCAAAACCTACCAGCTGGGCAGCTGCAGGTGAAATTGTCCCCATCATGTTTCTGTGCTACGTCGGTGCAGGTTGCATTGTTCTGACAGGGCTGGCTCTGACAAGCGTCGAATTCTTCACACAGGGAACCCTGATACTCATCCTCGCAGTCACAGAAAAACGTTGCCTAAAAACAAACAGATGATGTACTTCACAATAAATTTTCAAAGATTATGCTTTCATTGAATACTCTACTGAACAAAGATGGGTTTTTTTGTTTTCCTGTTCATAAAAACAGTAACTGCCATAAATACATCAACTGCATAAAGTTACTCTTTGAAATACTAAACCCGCACCCATTCTTCAGCTAGAATTTTTAATGCTGTCAGGGAATTTCATCTAGACGAGGAGTCTGTAATCAGACCCATGATGTCTAAAGCACTATAAATTTTTTCTTTCATTCCAGAAATTATATTTATAGACTGGAATAATTGTGAGAATAAATAATGTGCAGATTTACTGCAACAAAATCCTACTACAAAGATGCACCCTTTATGTGAGGGGCAGAACTGGGGTCCCAGAGGCTCACTTTGGTGGTACTTCAGTAGTGACAGACCCCTTAAATTCTGTTAAAATAGGTTTTCTTCTGAATGTATTTGTTACTTTCTCCCAACCTTGCTGCTTAAGAACACCAAACCTGTTAAAGGCCTTAAATACCTATTGTAGGCATGACACGGCACATTTTTGTTAGTAATAAAATACTTGAGATTAGATATTTTAAAAAATAGGTCTTTTAAATTGCCAAGGAATTCTCAAAGAATGGAAGCAAGGAAAGCTTTCTGATCAGTAGTTTATATTTAGGTTAAATGTCATACTTCCTTTGTTCATTAAACACTAGATGGCAACATCACTCACTCTCAAACATAACAAAGTCAGGGCTGGAACGCAGCTGTCCCATGCACAAACATTGTGATGCAAAGTATAGAATGTGCATGGAACTAGAAACAAAGCGATGGGGTTAGTATTTTGTCTTCTATTTTTTACTCATGTTGCTTCATATGAATAAACAGCTGTGACCTAGGTAGGAATGAAAATAATCGTCTTCACACAAATGAAAAACTTCACTCACTAAAACCCAGATTTCATTCTTCCTTACAAAAAAATATTACATTGGTAGAGTTTAAACAAGGATTAATACCACACATCTTCAAAACTCAAAATGATGGGTATGTTATTTATCTGGAGTGCCATAAATCCCTGCTAGGTGTATAATTTACACATGCTCTGATATTTGCTCAAGCCTCTGCACAAAAGAGATGAATATCTCACACATTACCAATGACAGGTTTCCAAACAAGGCTGTGGCTCAACAGAAAGGAAAGAGAGGTGAGCAAAACATAGTCAAAAAACATTATAACCACATAGCACAGTAACTTATTTTGAAGGTAATTCATATGAGCTATGTAGGAAAGTGGCTATCAGAGTGAAACATATAATCACTTTTATTTAAGAACTAAACAATTAACTAAATACACAGTAAGTATTTCTACATTTCCATATAGTATTGGTTGAAAACACATCAGCAACAGGGGTCACTTTGGTCCCTAAAGACAACAGAAATCGGTGCAAAGTCAGTGTTGTCCTCAACATCTTATATCGTCCGAGTGATGCAGCACCACTGTGCATATATTGGATCAGGATGCAGGTAAAGAGTACACATAAACCTGTTGCCTGCAGCATCCTTCATAGCTGTTCTAACTCTTACTGATACTAACTTATGTTATTGACTTTTGTTGTGTTTGTTGTTATTTCTGGAAAGGAGTGTTGAGTTTAGGCTTAATACAAAATCAAGGTTGTTGCCTGTCTCAATAACTCACCTATTCAGGATGAACAAAATGAGATACCATACTATAAACAAAAATGGCATTTTTTTCTTCTAATGGACAAGAACAGAGCACAGGGAAAGGCACTAGGTTCTGTACCCTGTTTGAAGAGATCAAAATCTTGATCTCATTTAAATTTTTCTGGTCCTTGCATATGCACAGGCTTATCTACGTCTACTTAAGGACGCTAAAAGAGTCCCTAAGTAAGAAAGCCCAGAAGTATAACATCCCATCAGAGAAAATTCTGTCAGAACAGAGAGGTGTCATGTTTGTTAGGTAGGCTCAGATTTGTGGCTGTTTATGCAAGATCTGAGAGTAAGATGCAAAGTGCGTCACTACCAGAATCATTCATCAGAGAGGAAGGAAATGTCTGTATTGCCCACACAGACACAAACAGCATGGCCCTACCTGCCCTAAAATCTAATTTCAAAGCAATGGAAGCTGATTATTATAATATAAATATTAATATATTGAAACAATGCAACAATCAGTCATTGCTTCAACAATATTAATAAAGTAGGAAGTTAAGAAAAGCTCAGAAAATATTAATGTCTCTCTCAGAGTATGATATAAGGATCAAATTACGATAAAGTGTAGTTAACAAAATGGGTTTTGAAAGCAGAAAAAAAAGCATTGTAAGACTTCAAACTGAAATGTCTAATGACAGATAACAATTCTGAGACGCAGACAAGTTATTCTGTAGAGAACAGTAGGTGTCATCACTTTTATTAGGCATGTCATCTTCCTTTTTCTCAAATGATACTTTTTTTTTTTCCTAAGTAGATGACATGTACTAGCATATTTGAGGAAAACTAAGTCAAGAAGAAACTACACACTGGCATAATGCTGGTATTAAAGTCCCTATCTAAGAATTACAAAACCACCTACTGTCAATACACAGTTCATCTGTGTATTTTACTTGATTGTGGGAGTGGAAATGTATCATATATCAACTTGGATGGCAATAAAATTATTTAAAATAATTTGCTGTTACCCAATCCAATTGTAATTATCTGTAAGTATCATATTATATAGCTGGAAAATAGTACTGTTTTTCCTATTTTAAGGAAGCAGAGTAATCACATGCTTTTCAGATTCTAAGTTTCAGATGCCAGATACCAAAGAAGCTCACATATTTTAATTTTTTTTTAAACTATAGTAAAGAAACTGTTAAGATGAACAGAAAAAAATTAATGTCTATTCTTGCCGAGAAAGACTTTCAGTTTTTATTACAGCTGATAGTGAGCTGCTATAATATCTGAGTAAAACATTGCTGTATGATAATTACATAGTTTGTATTTAGGAGTATATTGTATTTAGAAAACTAAGTCCATATGCAGAAGAGTATATTGTATTTGGAAAACTAAGTCCATATTCAGAAGAGTATGTCTTTGAGGCTTTTTTTATGGTTAGCCTTTCTACAAACATAATAAAGTGGGTCCAGCCCAAAGTTTCCAGCCCATATATAAGATATGAAAATCATCACCATTCAGTTCACTATATTATTTCTCAGGCCAATAATTTTGGTGTGCATCTCAAAGATTCTAATTCTAGCAATAAAATGTACACAGTCAGCTCTTCCATGTTTTATATGGGCGAGCTGAAGTTATGGAATAGAGCAGTCTGTGAAAGAAATAATTTTATCCTGTATGTAAGCAAAACTGAAGCTCTCAAACCCAATGGGTGGCCACAGTTCGCTTTAAAATTCTATGCTGAATCAGAAAATCAAATTTCTGCTCTCTTTGGGTTAATACCAAGATTTTTCCTCTTCCATTCACAGCTAACTGGTTTGATGACAACTCATTGTGGTGTAAAGCTGAGTATATAGTGGCTGGAGAGCTTCCTGACAGAAAAGGACCTGGGGGTGTTGTTTGACTGTTGGCTGAACATGAGCCAGCAGTGTGCCCAGGTGGCCAAGAAGGCCAACAGTGTCTTCGCCTGTATCAGAAACAGTCTGGTGAGAGGGACTCAAGAGGTGATCATCCCCCTGTACTCAGCACTGGTAAAGTCTCACTGCAAGTACTGTGTCCAGTTTTGTGCCCCTTACCACAAAAAAGACATTGAGGTGCTGTAGTGGGTCCAGAGAAGGGCAACGAAGCTGGAGAGGGGTCTGAAGCACAAGTCTTATGAAGTGAGGCTAAGGAAGCTGGGGTTATTCAGCCTAGAGAAGAAGAGACTGAGGAGAGACCTTATTGCTCTCTAGAATTACCTGAAAGGAGGTTGTAGAGAGGCAGGGGTCGGTCTCTTCTCCAAAGTCACAGGCGACAAGACAAGAGGAAACAACCTCAAGTTGCACCAGGGGAGGTTCAGGTTGGATATTAAGAAAAATTTTTACACTGAAAGGGTTATCAAGCATTGGAATGGGCTGGCCAAGGAAGTGGTTGAGGCACCATCCCTGGAGGTGTTCAAAAGACACGTTAACATGCTGCTGGTGGACATGGTTTAGTGATGCTCATACAAAGGAAGGAACAGGCATCACTTTGACTCAGCATCACCTCACTTCACAGAGCTTAGTTCAAAATGGTTCATCTTACATTCCTTTCAAAAGCAACAGTAAATGAAAAAGAAACTGCCATTAAAAGCTTTCCATTTCATACCCACACTCTATAAAAAGAATCTAGCTGAGTAGAAGCTAAGTTGTGTATCAGTAAGGAATGAGTAAAAACTTGCCAAGACTTCCAGGTAAGACCAGAATTCATTTGTTTATAGTTTTATGCACTCCATAGGTAGTAGTATGTCACTGCACTTATAACACTACAGATTGTTAATTACATTCGACTTTCCCATTAAGCAGATGTGTTACTGCATTCTTTTACATTAAAATAAACTTGGAATAAAACTATGAAGTACATAAAAACACAAAGACAATCATTAATCTTCTTGGCACAGGAAGCAATGACTATAGCCAGCAGAGCTCTTTGCATAAAAGGCCTAATACCCTGAATAAGCTTTCTTCTAAGAAGTTGTTTTGCATCCTGCAAGACTAGATTGTGCAAACCAGAATGAATTATAGATAAAAACAAACAGCAAATCACAAAGGGCATGTTGTAAACCTAAATAAAATTAAAGTTCCAGTTCTGCAAAAAGAAGTGCAGAAGATGTGTCTTGTGGGAAACCGACACAATGATTGGTATACATCAAGTATGTAATCTTGGCAGTTGTTTGCTCCATCATCAGGGAAATCACTAAGACATTTTAAAGCTTATCTCATCTAAAATGAGTTAAATAATGGCACAAACACCCTGCTTAATGAAATACACACCTTCCATTTTTACCCATGTTGCTTATGCTGGGCTTGAATCAGTTCTACTGTGTAACTAATAAGCTGAAGAGTAGGGAAAGCTGACATTTAAAAACAGACCTGACATTTATGAACAATCCTAAATCTTTCTATTAATTTTTCAGGGAAAGCAGCACACTACATGTGCATGAGCAAAGGTTATTTATCACTAACAGTTCTAGTTTTAACATATAAAACTTTCAATGTCAAGATTACAGATGGGGATATACAGGTACTGATTTATATTTTCTGAGGGAAAATCTAGCTCCTCTATCTTGCCATGAAGCCAATTTGTCTTTTTAAAAATAATTTTATTTTATTTGCCATGTCTCAAAGATTTACAGAACTTGGATAAATATTAAAGGCCATATATGTGTTTTCCTTAATACAGAAAAGCATTGATGCTTCTGCATAGATATAGGAAATAGTTTATTTTTATTTTGTGTCATGTGACATGATGCTTTGATGCTTCTGCATAGATATAGGAAATAGTTTATTTTTATTTTGTGACATATGACATGCAACAAGAGAAAGAAATTAGAGTCATAAAAATAGACAAATGAAAAAATAGAAAATAAGATTTTTTTATCAAAGCATTTGACTCTCAATTTGACAAAAAATGGAAAAAGACAACATTTTGATATGCTATATATGTTATATATAGTAAATGTGATTATATTTACATAAATCAAATTCAAGAACCTGACTTCATAAAACAAATATGTTAAGTATAGTAAAGCAGAAAAACTGAACTGGACTATGCAATAGGACACTGTAGCACTTACTTCTAAACTCAATAACCGTGTTCACACATTACCACAAAATTTTTAAAATTCCATATTTGAGAAATAAAGTAGACGTTTAACTCTTCCAGATGATAGGACTTCCATGCATATATAAATTACTGTAGCAATTTAATTATTGTTGTTAAAATTCAAACCATCATTTTTCTATCAAACATGCTTATTGAGAATATAGATCAGAAAATGGTAGCAGATGAACTAACAGTGAATTCCCTAAATATGCCAAATTTTCTATGCTCATACCAGACTCACAGCTGTTAATATTTACTCAACAGTTACTATTGCTTTTATATCCCAAATGAATATTAATAAAACCAAAGATTAACTGTGCATATTTGTGCTGTAAATGACTTTTAATCCATGAAATTAAATAAACACGTATAGAAGGTAACAGAGAATACAGGATCTCATTCACAGAAGGCCAGTCTGATTTTGTAAAAGCAGTAGATATACTGTAAATTTGACACATTTTGTTCTAATTTTCTCATGTTACTAGATCGCAGAAATATTTCATTCACAGTGGCCAGTGGAATTGTGTCACTGTTGTAATCGCTCAATGTAGTATCATGTAAAGGAGAAAGCCATACAGGAAAACTTCCAAACATTACCAAATTACTCTGTTCTGTTTCTTCTCATAATTATGCTCAGACAATTCCATTGCACTGATTAGTGATTTCTAAGTGAACAACTATTGAGACATGGAGACATGGAGAGACAGGTACTAGATTAAATCAGACCTAAAGGCAAAAGAAGGTTGAAGACTTCACAAACTGGAACACACCAGTCTGGAGACTGGGGATACCAAATTTGAATAGCTGTTTTTATTGCCCAGGCAGAATATCTTTGTACCTTGTATCAGTCATTTTCTTTTTTAAGTGCTTGATTTTTAGAAATAGCAAATAAATACATCATTATTATTTAGTAATATCTGTGAGCTTTTGAAGCCTAATACACAGCAACAAGGTATGCACACAGAGGACCAACTACAATTTACCCTGCGTTTATATTATCATGGAATTTTTACACTACAGGAAGGTCTTAATAAATTCACCTTACCTCATCTGGTTTGGTGATACATTTTCCTTTTCCCGAACACTGGAAGTTATCTGAATGGCTTCCCACAGGCATGCAGGTACTGATTTTCACTACCACAGTCAAGCGTAGAGCCACAATGCATTTAGTAACTGAATCATTCAAAAAACCTTAAAAAAACACAAAACATTATTCTGACTATACGAGAAAATACACTAATACATATTAATACTCTACTGCTAGATAAATAAATAAAACTGATTTGAAATAAATTGTCAACTAAGAACATTACTGGTCATATTTCATACACATCTATCTAAATTTAATGCATATAAATACAAATTAGAACATAGTTTGGAAAATAACACGCGTAATACTGATTAGCAAAAGGAAGGAAGGCTGTTGAAACAGATCTACCTCCAGACTTCTAATCTGCTATCATATTTTAGGTCTCTAATAATCAAAAGCTTTTCCCTGCTATCTTCTTGATAAGTTAAAAACCTATTTCTTTAAGTTTTTTAATGACAAGGAATATTAAAATCAAATTCAGTGGATTATTCCACCACAGTGATTAAACTCCTGGGTTCTAGCTCTTAAGTGTGTGGCATCAGTCAGCTGTTTTGTTCTGGGAGCTTGTAGCAGAATGTGAAGCAACATAAGCCTTGGTTTGGTATAGGTTATATACTGAATGCGGAATATATGCATAAAAAAACCCAAAGATCCTTCCATAAATAGTCAAACTTAAATTTTACTTCACTGTCCTTAATGTAGGTAGACTTCTAAGGGTGCAAGACTGTTTTTAGTATTAGTATGGAAAGTTACAGACACAGAACCATTGCAGGATTATACTTTTCTTTAGAAATCAGTAGAGACATAAGTCAGAATTTATACCTTTTTTTTTTAAATATGAATATACTTATTTTTAAAAAGAATGACAGTAAATTGATGCAGAAAGTGTATGACAATGTTTTTGCTAATATTTTCAACTTTACATTCCAGAATCCATTCACAGCCTAAATCTCAAAGATTCTACACCACATCTAGCTTTTTGCATTGTAGACTGGAGATAGCATAATGTTTAGTCAATCAGAAAAAAAATAGTACAAAATATCTATAGTGAACAGTAATAAACCAAAGTTACATGAAACATTCTGAACTTCAGGTGAATTCTCTTTCCAGAACAGCTGCTAAACATTACTTATATTCTGCATATGAACGCGTCAAGCATGACTAATTCTACAAGTTCCATAGAAAATCATATGGAAGATTTACATTCTTTGCTCTTAATTTTTAGATATCACTTTTTAAAATGCTGCATCCTTTAAACAATTAGTTGTCTGTGCTAGAAACAATGATTCCTAAAATACATCTTCAAAAAAGGAGAATCTCATGTCCGATACAGATGTCATCAGCTTGAGTTTAGCATCTGCAAGTTAGCTGAATGTTTTAAAAGATTAGGCCTAAGAAAAAAATATATTGGCTATGGTTCCAAATGTCTAGTGGTTTGATTTGGCTAATGAAGATTATTGTAATCCTCTGACCTCTTCAAAGCAAGCCAATTTATTCTGGCCTTAATAAAGACTCCATTTTTACCCATCTGTTCAAAGATGCAGCCAGAATTATTTCCTTTAACAATTGAATGCTATTGTCACTGACAGTCATGCAATTATATCTGAATGCTTGGAAGAATGTGGTATTTAGAATATGTCTTTGGGTTCACATTTGCTTGTCTGAAGCAGATTGTTACATATTCTTCAGGACAGTTCCCTAAAGGAATATCAAATCAACCTTCTTTGTACTTTGAGTCTTGTTACTATTTTGGTATCAAAAGCCCTTAGGCAAACCACTGAAAAAAAAAAAAAAAAATCAATCATTATTCTTACTGGAATGACACATATTTCCCTGTAATTTCCAATTATCTCACCTGATTTCCAAAGACTAAAAAGATAAAAACAGCTATTTATTTTCACTCTATATAAGTTGCATACTACTCTCTGAGATGTCTAGGTTTTAAGGCTAAAGGAAGCTTGTCTGATCACCTAGATATGACTCCCTGCATAACTCAGGTCATAACACTTCAATTAATTTCTTCTCCAATTCCCATAACAGCGATGGAACTAGAATGAGTTTTAAGTTCTATTTTTAACTTCTAGGTAGAAGAATAATTTCAGAAGCGTGTTTACATCCCTTCACCTAAGGTCTGGAGAAAAACATTACAGCTGCTTAAAGTAAAAGGTAATTGTGTTCTTGCTAGTTTTCTAAAGCTATTTAAAACACAACGACATAAGAGCATTTGAAGTTGAAAAATTCAGGGTTGCACTATTTACATTAATATTATGGAAACAATTTTAAAATATAACAAATCATAGTATGATGTGAGTAGTCATTTAGATTGCAGAGGAGATATTTTCCAGCTTTGTGCACACTCAGTGGGTAATCTGAGAAATGCCTGCATGATTTCATTGGCAGTACGCATGGTATGATACAGAATCACAGAATCATCATGGTTGGAAGGGATCTCCGACATCATTAAGTCCAACTACAAAAATCAATAATCTTGGGCACTAGAGTATGCCCTGAAGAGCCATGTCTACACGTTTCTTAAATACCTCCAGGGATGGTGACT
>JAOXNG010000042.1:18257088-18269439 GCA_028566535.1 Scolopax minor | reverse complement strand
GTGAGGCCTCACCAGTGCTGAGTACAGAGGCACGATGACTTCCCTACTCCTGCTGGCCACACTATTCCTGATACAGGCCAGGATGCAAATGGCCTTCTTGGCCACCTGGGCACACTGCTGGCTCATGTTAAACTGGCTGTTCACCAACACTCCCAGGTCCTTTTCTGCTGGGCAGCTCTCCAGCCACTCTGCCCAAGCCTGTAGTGTTGCCTGGGGTTGTTGTGACCGAAATGCAGGACCCAGCACTTGGCCTTATTAAACCTCATCCCATTGGCCTTGGCCCAGTCTGTCCAGATCCCTCTGTATAGCCTTCCGACCCTCAAGCAGATCAACGCTCCCACCTAATTTGGTGTCACTTGCAAACTTACTGAGGGTGCACTCAATCCTCTTATCTAGATCATCAATAAAGATAATAAACAAGATGCTACAGGTCATTCCACTCTGGCAGCTTCACCAACCTAGGCGAGCCATTATGCCTAGGAGCGCAAAGTATGTGTGCTCCTATTTCTCTCATATCAAGAAAGTTAAGAATGAAAAATAAAGAATAAAGTCAAAATAAAATATAACATGTGTCATCACTGTGTCCAGGTGCTTTCAGGAAGATCACATCATGCCATTTAGAATACCACTACTCATACATTGATTGTAGATTTTCCAGAGTACACAAACCAATTTGCTTCCCTTGCAAGCCCTATTTCACTTCCAACAGTGGACTGCCAAAATAAGGAAGACTGAAGCTAATAAGCCACCAAGTCAGAACATCATCTTATTGTATATCACGCTAACAGCAGGCCTAAGACTCAACTACAAATCACAACTTTCAGTGCGCACTCAGTGCTATTACACACACCAACACTCACCTGCTGCAATTGCCTCCAATACATTTCTTTGTATTCCAGTCTTAACATATATTCAGCAACTGGTGAAATAATAATCATTTTACAGCAGAAACACAGTAATACTTCCCTACATTAAAGTTCCAATTCACTGAAGTATAGGTTTTCAAGCTGACCTAAGTGTTTCTTGGATAAGAGAGAACGACTGGCAAGGAGTTTGGGAACTCACTCACAATGAAGCTCAGTCCCCAAGTTTTCAACTTATTTTTATCCTGGTTTCCCAAGGAATTGAGACAACAGTGGGATGTCTATCAGTTTCCATCTGTTCTCTTTTTCTCTCTCAACACTTTCCCACACCAAAAGCTTTCAGGGTCAGTAGCCAACTTCAACATCTTGCGAAGCAGTGGAGTTCTCAAAGACACTAAGTGCCTACAGCTTCACTGCACAGTATATAACCCTGGCACTAATGGGAAGGAAAACAAAAATAAGAGCAAAAAACACATAATAAGGTGATGTCATTTCTCCACCCCCTTCCCAGTGTACAGTACAGTCAGTTATTTGTTATGTAGAAAATGGGAAACTGGGATATAGACAGATGGAAGAAAATCAGACAGTATCAGTCCTTGAGGAGTGAAGCAGTGTGTTACTGGGTGTGCCTGCACCGCATCTTCAGTTCATTACATGCAGTAACATAATGAAGCTATTGTATTTCCAGACCCAATTTCAGTCTCCAGAAACAACACGGCTGCTACCAGAGCATACTGCTCTGTAGTTTATAAGCCTAAGGTTCATTACTAAACCATAGTTTATAACCCAGGATAGAAGCTACGTAAGTATGTCTGCCAATTTCTTCACAGATAGAGGAAAGTTATAGAATTAAACTAAAGTGTAAAAGAGACAAGATTAATTTTCTCTTTGACCACATCTCTCATCATCAAGCTAAATCTTTTCTTTAGTGGCCTTTGAACTTTGCAGACATAAGAATAATTTAAAGAAAGAAAGATGGGGAGGAGCAGGGAGAGGAGGGAGAGGAAAAAAAGAACTAAATTTTGGTTACAGTACTCACCAGAAAAAGTACAAAGGGAGACTTGAATTCTATTCCTTTCTCCTAAAATTATGTCCAAATTTTATCCAGATGTTATTTCATGTCAATAGCACTCCACTGTCCATGTTTCATATGGTATAGCTAACATTCAAGACTATGAAGACCACCACAGGGTCTAATCACCACCCTGCAAAAGTGCTTTTTTGATTTAAGCATGAAGTAGTAAATTCAGTTTGACATATAAACCAATTTACCTCTCTTATGGCACTGTATAGTGTAAATAATGGTTATTCATCCAGCAAATCTAAGAGAGCTCAATCCTTCCACTCATTCGTGGAAGCTATGTTCAACTCATTTTAGGGACCTAAACAACGAAGAAGCATAACAAGATGCTCTGACAATGCACTTGCTTGTGAAAATAGAGGCATGCTTTTGATTTATAAATAGACAATCATTTATCACTTTTTCCATGACCCTAATGGGCGGGGTCATTGATGCCTCGTCAATACCCTCAGGGCCCTGACACTAATACTGTTCTACAGCATTTGAAAAAAAATGGGTCAGGAATCATTTCCTAGTTTGTCTTAGGATTCTTATCATACATAAGCAGAAAACAAGAAGCAAGAAACAGGAAGTCAATGACATTCGCAATCTTCCATGCCACCAGTACTATAGGATACTTGTACAGAACATCTGAGATCATTCTCTAAAGATACTGCCAGGCAACATGGCATCTGGAGATACAAAAATACAGCTGCAATAACAAAAGTGCTATTTTGCCCACAAACAGCACTATTTATAAGTCATACAACTCTCCCAAATTCTATATAGATCACCATTCTTACTGTGCTTTGTCACAGTAGCCTTGGTAAGATACTTCTTTTGAAAGTATATGTAAATTTTACTGCGAATCAATTCAAGATCTGTTTCAAATACTTTATTTTTCAAAAGTTCACATGAAATGGCAATTTAAAAATTTTTGGTTTTGTTGTTAAGTGACTAAAACTTCTCATTGTATTTTTTTTCTTCCCCAAATTGATATCATAGTCACATTAATTTTAAAAATAGATATCCTTTATGTCCTTCACTGCCAACACTAAAAACTCATCCTGGGCTCTGAAAATCAAACAAATACTTTCTTCTCAGACATAATCGCCATTGCAGAAATACAGATAAATGTGCTGTGGTCAAGTTGCTCAGTAAGATCATTGCAATTCTATAAGAGGTAGGTTGACAATGACAGTGTTACACAGGTGTAACAGAAAGCAAAATTAAGATGAAAGAAAATTATTATCAAAACTTTGGGAAGAAATTGGCCAGAGCTTGACTTTTAAGCTGGAGCTCAGTTTTTCAGGACTGACAGTTAAAATATATTTATGTTTATATTTATGAACTGAGGAAACCAATTGGATTCACTTAGCATCAAATCCCGAATTATGTCTTCCATTACATTTGCTATATAACAAAATGCAATTTCTGAATTTCACTGTTACTAAACATTTGCCCAACTTAATAGCTTGATTCAACCAAAATCCATGACAGGATTATGAAATAGTCAGCTAACAAGAGTACATTTACACTTATGAAACAACTTCCTTACACCTTATTAAGGAGATGTGACAGTAGCTTAGTGTGACCTTCTGTTGTGGCTTCAAGGACTCTGCTTACTGTCCAAAATAATGGTGAAAGCCCAATGAAGGGTGACAAGACTGATCTTATAATAGATAACCTGTATTGCAATTTCCCCATTAAGTGCTTATTTGTCAGCATCTCCACAATGCTGCCAAGCTGGTAGTGAACTATTTTGGGCACAAATGTAGACCACCAGAATCTCTGATACCATACTTCACAAAAGCAGTTAAGTATGGTGGAATACAAATGACATCGCTGGGACTGCGATAAGAGAAGCTGCAGTAGATTGGATGGCAACGTTAGCTAGGATTTATCTGCAGTGACTGGGTTCAACTTAAAGATTTATGAGTGGCTACCTGACATTTAAATAAGCTGTACAGAATTTTACACTAATAGCTAAAGATGTCAAAACATTTTATCAGCTTTATTAAGATGTGCCTCACATCTTCTTTTAAATCATGCATTAGTATCCTTGTTTTCCAGATGAGGTTAAGCAGTCTGTCCAAGACCTCACAGTGCAAACAACCAAGTGATCAGCTGAAAGTAAACATCTTGACTGCAAATTGGTCACAACAGTCGTATTTGAAGAGAAATCTTAAAAATAGACAAACAAATAGAAGGTATTTCACCAAGCATTACAAATCTGATCAGATAAACCTCCAAAGAGAAACTAGAAAAATAACTTCACACTCACTGAATAAAAATTAATTTTGAATATTTTATTGATTAATTAGAGGCTATTCTAAAGTATAAAAATTATTTTGATGTTATCTTAAAGCATAGCAAAATATATTAAAAAGTAAATAGTCTAATGTTTACATCTACTTATAGGCAAGACAAGGTACATGTAAACTGATTATGAAAGGCAGAGGAGGATATTGATTTTTTTATCATATCTATAAAGCTGACCTTACAGCTTTCTTCAGAATGGATTGGATTTCAGCTGAATGCTTAACTTTTTGCCTTATAAGGCCATCTTTTTAAAAGGTCTTTGAAATTAACACTCCATTTAACCTTTTATGCTGTTCACACTTCCGCTGCCACTATTGTTTATCAAAAGGCCATTTTCTGCAAGGTTAGCTTTTATGCCCAGAACCTCAGGGGAATGTTCAGAGTTGAGCACAATACTCAATACTGCCTACAACAGAGCCCTTCCAGGCAAATTGCACACAAAAAATGAAAACCCCATTAACTGGAGCAGTTGTCACCAAATTCCCCCGTCAGTGAGGCTGACTTGCACAAAAGTAACAGTCACACACAGAGGTTACTGCACTTCAGCTGAGCAGCAGAATGTGTGAACACTCCAACCGTGGCATGTGCAAGGCAATGTGACTTTAGTCCAGGGTGAAAGAGGGTGAAGTCAAATGACTGCGCATACACCATGGGCCAGGAGCTCACACAGATGCTCAGCTGACACGTGGTAACTTGTTAAAGCTAGAGTAACTTGATTACGTGACTTTCAGTCAATTCATTTCACACATCTCCTATTATAAAATAAAACTGTCCTATTTCATTTTTGCTTAAGTAAAAACAATTTCAACATGCAGCAAACTGCTTTCCTTTGATGGAAATACGTGTGTGTTTTAAATACATGTAAATAATACAAAACACACCATCCAAAAGCCACAGTCAGAACTTGCCTCCTATCTGAAATTCTAGAGCCAGATAAAAAGAGCTAGAAAATCAGACTGATTTGTTTCAGAATATCTTTCTGGAGTATTTATTTTTAATAAAGTATTTTGTGCACCAAGTTTCATTTTGCCTATTCAGTATATCTGTATTCATATTAGTGGTGACCATTTATAATGTATGAGATGTTGAAAGGATCTTCATTAAATAAAGCAAAGAGCATCAAGAGAGCAAGGCAGGGAAATTTCTATTTAAATATTTAATGAAAATACTTTTTTTTGCATTAGAAAGGCAGGACAGCCTTTTGCATAGGAAAATATTATCTTTTCTGTAAATAGAAACATATGGTTCACACACTTTCTAAAACACAGCAGATCTCTGGTGCTTGAGGACCCAAGCATTAATTTTCCTTTTTAAGCAAAAGTTCAGAAAGTTTTGTGGAATTCAAGCAAGCTGCCTTATAGGTGTTGGCATTTGAATAGCATCAGTATTTTTTATCTCACCATAAAGATGCTATAGCACCCATTTTCAAGTGAGTTTGTAAAGGTACCAATTTTATTTAGGGAAATACTTTAGAAATACTTTATAATTATAGTTTAAACCAGTTAGTTAAATTGTATTGATCTAAAAGTCTGGGCATCTTGGAAAAAAATCAGAATACACACCTGGTCTACATCAGTCTTTCTTTGCTGTGATGAAAATAAACACTATAATTTAAAGATTGTGCTGAAGGATTTATTTTCTATTCAGATAAAAATATTAATTCGTATTAAATATTGACCCTTCTACCTTATTATGTGTAAGATCTTGTCTACGAAATAGCAATATTGCTTATAAATTTCTTCCTCTTATTTAATAAGCAGACAATAAACTAAAAAAAAAAAAAAACCTAATGTAGTAATATCTCATGAAAGTTACTTTCCAAGCTGCATTATGGAACTACTAAATAAAGGACAAAATCATAAAGCAAGTAATCTTTATACTTTTTACTTTTACAAGCGTCTTTTTACCACTACAGATATACAAACTTTTCTGTCATATTACCTATGGGGAAATAGAGGCAAAAAACTAAAGCCCAAGTCTAAGTTTTACTGTATTTCTGAAATAGCTCCCATCATTGTCGCTTCAGCAGTAGGCACACCAAAGCAGAAAAGCAATTTTTCCAACATTTTATCATGGAAAGTAATGAGAAGCAGGTTCTGTCAACAGAGATAAAACCCTAATAACCATGACAAAGACCTGAAAACATAATCACATTTTTTATATTTTTTGGAAAAAGGAAAGAAATAGCTTGCGCACACAGAGTCAGCACTGCCTACTATGTGCTCTACATTATGCTCGAAACCTCAAAATAAACACTTCTTAAAATTGAACTGATGATCATACAATATGCAATTTTACTACCCAATTTCCAAATTAATTTAAAAAAAAAAAAGCTAGGGGGATTTTGATCACTAGCAAAATTGGACTGTTAAATATATTTAAATATAATATGCTTATAATATGCTAATTGTATACCAGTATGGTATGCCTATACTAATTTACCAAGTAGACTGGAAACTGTTCAAAATTGCAACTGAGTGTAAGTCTCACATCCATAGATCTATCTGTGGAGTCCTGAAGCACAGGTTTGTTCTGTGGTGAACAGGTAAATTAATTTAGCACCAGATTAAATTAACTAACTCATGAAGAAACAGATGGTATACAGTCATTGTAAAACTTCTAAAATGCGAGTATTGAAAATAATAAATATTTTAATGCTTTAATGTGTTGGTTTGGGGTCTTTTCAATATTGTGATATTGTTTTCAGAATAAATGTTCCAGTTGTCAATCAGAACATGACTGAATAAAAAAGAACATTTGAATAAAACAGTTGCATGCAACAAATCATAGAAGATTGAGAGTTGCCATACAAGCTGAACATGCCCTTCAAAGTGCTTAAGGCCTTTTTATTTTTCTAAAGGAAAATGTTAATACATTATTTTCTCAAGAGAGGTAATATTTAATCAATTTAGTAAATCTTTTGCACTTGGAACAAACTTGTCTAGAAAATTATATATATGTTCCTCTTTATATTCCCCAATTCAATATGCTCTCCCTGAAAAAAAGAGAAGTGCACAATGTTGGGTGGATTTATTCTGCAGAAAACACAGAACAAGCAGCACTTTCAACTCACCACAGAGATCCTCAGCTGTAACCTATTAAGATTCATGAGAACTTCAGTCTGAAAGAATCGTGGACAAACTGACATCTGGGTACTCTTATCTCACTTTTTCAGACTTGTAAAATGTATTTCATCTGATTTCAATTTTTTAAGATACATTAATAGGTGTGTGAATGTAACAAGACAAAGTTTTCCAGTTACTCATTTTCAAATATTCTAGTGCAGTTACTGATAGCAGGAAGATATAAAGATCCTGAATTAAAACAAATACTGATGAGACATTTTATAAATATGATAAATGGTTTATACAAGAATTATTCATTAGCTTCAAAGACACCAGGACAAATAGTGTGAAGCTATATCTCTAGTGAATTAAAAGGCAGAATTTCCATGAAATAATGTTTCAAATATTGATCCCTTTATTACCATCTCTTATTTAAAGATATGATTCATTCCCTCTTCCTTCACTTCCCAACCACCTCTTTGGCAAATCCCACAGAACAACTATTTTTCTGTATATGTATTAAATAAAACCTTCGCTATTCAGAAATAAGCTCAATGACTTTTTTTTTTTAAAAGTCCTGAATTTGCACACAAAACTTTTTAAATTCTCTTGGCTTTAAATGAAATATTTTTGTTGCAAATAGTTTGGCAGAGATCAACAGTTCCCCAGGCTTGTACTATAGATCAACCTTCCACCGATTAACTTGGTGTAGCAGTAGCTTGACATTAAAAGCCACCACCAGCTTGGCGTAAGACACATGCTTCATCCTAAAGCTAACCCAACTAATCTACTGAATGAATCAGTAGTTTTAGGGGCTTTTCATTTCAAAATATGAACTTCATTGGTCTTTTTTCACACTGGCTAATAAGTATACTTTCTAATAAATCTTATTAAATTGTTTCAGAAGACCAGTACATGTGTAGCATGAAATCTTACAGACAAACTCCTTACAAAGACTCTAAGTAAAGCAATCATTATAAGAATGTGTTACAGAAGATACAGGTCAGTCTTCAAGTCAACTCTCAAGTCAACTCTCTCTTATGTACCAGGGCTAATTTTAATGGAATAAATGCCTTAATTGAACAACATAATCATGCTGCATAAACACGGCATCATAACTCTTTTCCTGCACTTCAAAAGACTGTTTGCAGATGCAGCAGACATTTTATAGATCACATTATAGAAAACAGACTGTTCTTTTTTATTTAGTTAAGTTACACTCTTCTCCTTTCTTCAAACATTTAATTCTCATACAGCGCAGGTACAGTCTCTGGGGTAATCTGCAGTGATCAGAGTTCTTTCCAGCCTATAGACATTGTGCCCTGAATCACATGATCAGCAAATCAGTACATTACTGCGACTTTTGAGTCTTTTCAAACTTGTCTAAACAATTTTAAAATTTGATTTGTGTTACCTCATGGTGACACAATTAATATTTACCTAAATGTTTTATCTTTGACACAACAATCTTATTCAGAAATATTTTCCAAAAGTAATTAAAGTATCTTGCTGAGTAACAAACTTGGAGGCAACACAGTGAAGTGACTCAAATAAGATGTAGATCAAAAGACACACAAAAACCCAACCAAAACAAACCCCCACACTCAGATCTTCCCATTTAGTTTTATAGTTTTAATTGGAATTTTTTTAAATGGTCAAAAAACATTGCAGTGTTCATAATTCACCATTTAGGAGAAGAATAATTTAAAATCTCATTTGAATAAAAAGAAGAAGACTGGGAGAAGGAGGGAAAAAGTATATGAAGTAAATACATTGACTGTCATGGTCCACAGCCTTACTGTGTGTTTCTATGTTTACAGCATCCTATATTATCTTGTGGCTTCATGATTGTTCTAGCTTAAATATCATTAATAAAAACACATGCTACATTATTGCTTTTTATATAAGATAATCCACTTTAATTTATTGTACCTTAGAATAAATTTGTCATGTATATCAAGAAATATATGGAATGTTGCCTATAAGAAAAACTTCATTCTTCTGATCTTACTGAAAACTGATATCTTGAAAACTAAAAACTTACAAGAGGTGTGTCAGATTCACAGACCATTTCCATACATATGGATCAAATCTGAAGTAAAGATTTACTTATTTTGATATAGACCTTAGCTGAATTATGGATTCCAGTTGAGCTCAGAAAGAAATCAGCATTTTTCACACCAAACAACGGAGATCCTTCTTAAGTTTATACACAAGGTTTATACTTTATTGGATGAGGGCTCATAATGGATAGTAAGCAGAATATTTCCATATTTCTTTCTTAAAATAAATTTTGACAGGTCACAAACAATTAACAAATTCATGTTTCAGTTTCCCTATTCCTTTAGTATTTCATCCTTTTCCTGATCAAGTGCTTTAATAAAAGTAAAATTATTCTGGGAAAAGCTATAACTAAATTAAAGTCACATAAAATAAATTTTCTCCAGAAAACAGTTATCTTATTATTCGATTATATCATAGCATAGAGTTGAAACGCTGCAGGACTAAAAGATATGCAGAGAGAATATTTCATATTCATTTTCTATCAAAAGCACTACAGGTAATCTGTCCATTTGCTAAAATAAATAGGATTTATAAAAATTCAAATGCACTCTACCTACACTCATCTTTACTAAGCACTCAGATGCCCCTGTCAGGAATGTATCACTGTATTATTGGAGCCTCCCTGCTGCTCCATGCATACGCATTTCTGATTCATGTTCTTTACCTAAATGAAATTATACTACAACAGGAAAATTCTATAAAGAATATCACCATGAATAAATTAAGAAGAAAGACCTCCTTTACCAAGGAGGAAAAATAAGAAATCTAAGAAAACTTGAACCACATGAAATAAGCATGATGATTAGTACAATTTTATGATCTAAACCTTGCTTTATATTCATCAAGGAAAAGGTATATTTTTACATCATATTACTTAGCATAGAATAAACAATTCAAAGTAAAAATCCTAGTATCTTGGAAGGAAGTAAATAATAAAAAAAATAAGGAACTGGAAAAGTATTTGAAGAAAATAAACATCAATAAAAGAAACCACTGCTGACAGTAAGTAAATGATTACACTAACCAGCTGTCAAGCAGTATCTCTGTTAAGTGGCACCTCAAAAAGGAGGGAACATGGCACTACTGCTACATTTGAGGTCTTTTTTCTGTATTAGCTACACACTTAGAATTTAAATGTTTCTGCAACACAATGCATTTAATTTTACATTTATTAGCATGATAAGTTGCTGAATAACAATTTGCATCAACTTATATTTCATTATAAGATATACAGCATTTCAAGATTACAATAAATTCAGTTAGTACAATGACTTTGGTTTCATGTCATTGGTATAATAAACCATCTGCCCAGAAAACTCAATTTAATTATGTCTATTGTATCCATGCATAAACACTGCATTAAATCAATATTATTCTCCTTAAAAATAACATATCAGCCTTTCATTACACACCTTCCACCAGGATGCTTAACATTTAATTACTGAATGAAACATACTATATTTCTAAGTTTCATGTCCACAGCGACAAAACTAGAAGAGAAAATGGAGTCTTCTAAGTACTGTTAGAAGATCATATTTCCTATTTTCCTTTTTTTTTGTTTTTTTTTTTTTTTTTCAAATTTACTGTATAGGCTTAAGTTTCTTTACAAAGTATACCATGATACGCTACTTGACAAAGAAACATTCAGAGATATTTACTGCAGCGTGTCCCAAAAGCTTTACAGTAGGTTAAAATAAAATACCAAATTCCTTGCATCATCTAATGCAAATCAATAAGGCAAAAATCACCATCTAGATTTTAAACTGAGTGATGCCACCTGTATTAAGAATTTTGTGTACCTCATCTGCTTTCAGTGATCCAATGTCTAAAACATGGTCCCAGAATCTGGATCTTTCAACAGCACTTAAATTAAGGGAATTACCTCTTTGTTTCTCTAAGTGTTGGGTAAATCATCAGCTGTCACCTATAGGTGATAAATAGAAGGTCAGCATGTTACCCACCAATAAAGTAGTTGTTTCCCAACGCAAGCATTTCTTCAGAAAGAACAAGTCCACCCAGTGCCTGGAGAAGAGTGACGCTTCTGCCATCAATAAGTGAACACTGTTTAAATCCAGTGGTTGTGACCTTCCATAGGAGGATAAGAGAAGCAGTAGCATCTTGCCTTATTCTAAGAGAAAAAAATTATAAGAATATTTACACTGAAGAAAATTGTTGCTAAAAGGAAGTACATCACTGAAGAACAAAATCTTATCAACAAATAAGGAAAATTTAAATGTAGCAAGTATGGAATCAGGAAATGGCCTAAAAGTTCTTAGCATGTTCACAGAAATAAAATAAAATAAAAAAATGCCTCAATACTAAGACTTGCATAACAGTATATGTAATAGCATATTTAATCATACAGAGTCTCAATTTTTAATACTTGAAGGACATACTTTTTCTGTGTAAAACAGGAAGAGTTTTACATAAACAATATGTAATAGTAAAGCATCCTTTTCCAGTCTTTACATTTATGTCTTTCTACATTTTCAATGCCATAATTTTCTGCAGCAGAAGTACATCCAGCCCTCTTGTTTAGTGAGGAGCATTCAATGTTTGTTCAATACAGGGAGACGGATCTCAGTAGAAATCCTCATCTGTTTGACATACCAGATCGAAGGTTCAGAACAGTTTATTCTCGTAAATCAAATGAGCTATGTAATGCTCCCAAGGTCACAGAATCCACGGTGCCTTCCTGAATTGTGACAGATTGGATAAAGTAGTATCTACGACTGCATATATACTGTCGGCTCCACTAGGGAGCACTCTATCTGTGTGAGCATTTTTTTTTCTCTCTGGATACTTTTTTCCCTACTCACCTCCATAGAGGAAAAATAAAAACCTGTCATGTTTCTGGCAAGTACCAACATATTTGCATTAATATCCTCTGAAAGAATCCCAAATGAGTTTGAACAATCCTCAAAAAAATCAAACAAAACTGCATCCAATGGCTGAAAACTGATAATACTCCCAGATC
>JAOXNG010000042.1:18231280-18245672 GCA_028566535.1 Scolopax minor | reverse complement strand
TCTGCTGCTGGACCCTCACTTCTGCAGCATCTGCTAAATGCATCAATGTCTTTCGCTCGAGCATGGCTACATCAGAATTAAAAGGCAGCAAAATGCCAATGATTCACTTTTAAAAAACTTTTGAAGCCCACAGAAAAAAAAAAAAATCCTTGGTCTCAACACTGAGACCAGAGCATAACTGTATGGTAAGTACACAATTAAAAGGATTCTTTTTTAGCCATTCCTTGTGAAGTTCATAGTATTTTAAAACACTGTTGCATAGAGAAAAGGAAGAAGCAAGTAATAGCAATCCATATAGCCCATTAATCCATAGCCAATTAAGTAAGAACAGAATATAAGCACTGCTAAAAAATCCAGCTTTTTTTAGGTGTAGAATTGTAATAATTTTGATTTTAAAAGTATATTTAGTATCTAGGTCTCTTGTTTTCACCCCCATTTCTCCATTTAATAGCCTATTTGTTTTCATAATACACTAAGTGACTAAATGGGCACAGTCAGCAGTTGCGGTTGACAAAGCTGAGATTAACATCATAAAATATATTTGCATGAAATTATTATTTCATGTATCTGGACAGCTATAATTTTTAGAGTATTTTTCCAACAGAATACTAAGATAGATGCATACCAAGCTGCCCTTCATATTGCAGTTAATTTTCCAAAGGCAGACCGAACAGCACAAATGTTGTGCTAACACCAATCTCATTTAAGAATCACACTCACAAACATGGTCTTTTACCAGCCAGTCCAATTGTTTCCTAAGGTTTCAGTTTAAGATAAAAAACTGCAACATGTATATCTGCAAGATCTGTCTGCTGGTACCCTTTGTAGTGACATCAATTTGTCATTTAATGCTCATTCAGTGTCTCTTCAAAGTGGTTCTACCTGCTCTACCTGGAGAGAGTCAGAAAGGATCCCCAAGAGAGCTTCAAGAAAATAGAACGTTAAGCCTAGAAAGAAGGTTATAGATAAGTTCCTAATGGTATGCAAAACCTGTCTTCCACCTGTGACTCTACTCTTACATGTGTTAGTACAAAACTAACTTTTGACTCAGTTTTTATTGCTGTTGCCTACAACCACAGACAACATTATGTCAGCTTGCAATGTCAGAAAAACATGGAAAAAACAGAGTAAACCCATTTGTCAGAATAGGAATTAGTGGATTGTTTAAATCCATTCTACATAGTGAATGTCATCCCGTTTAAAAAGACAAGCTGCCACAACAATGTCAACGGCTCACAACCTCCAAAACCTTCAGATGTTGAAAGCCAACAGGCCAAAATTTTCCAACTCTTCAATGGCTTTGTGAGATAATTTTGAAAGTTCCAGAAAGAAATGTTGTGGTTTTCAAATTTGTAAAGTGATTGGGATTTAGACAGCTGGTTTCTTCATGTGTTCTGGTAAAAACAGATCTTAAACGTTAAATCAGCTGCTTCACACCTAAATTGCTGAAGAAATTCCCCAACACAAAAGCAAACAACTGTTCTCCAGGAAGACATCATGGGAAGATCCACCACATATCACAAGCAGAAAAAAGGATCAGACACAGCGATTTTCAGCTATGCACAATACATTAAAAGTTATAAATTTCTGAACAGTTTAGAAAGAAAATAATTGAAACCTACAGTCTAAGATATTATTTGTTTGGTCTTAATACAGTAAGTAGAAAAAAAAAAGGAATTTTTTTATAAGCACATCTGAAATATCTTACTATCTCTACATATGCGTCAATTTATAAAAAAGAGATGGAAACACATTTAAATCTTTTATGTAGCAATGGCAATAAAGATTATCTAGAAATGTAATCTCTTTGAAAGAATGGTTTAATTATGTTCAAATTATTATTTAAACCCAGCCTCACTCAATTCTTCACACAGTGAAGTTTTAAATCCCATTCTATCACGCATTAAAAATTAGTGTGATAGAAACAAAAGACAAAAAAATAGGATGAACTGAAATAGAAAAAAACCCCAAGAGTTCCAAAAAGTGTCCACAGAAAAAGCATTGAGATGAGTATATTGAACAAATACTGTTCCCTTTATTTTGAGAAAAGCCTGACTTGTGACTCAGTGGGACTCAAGCAATGTATGTGGGTTCGGTTTCTGCCTCTCCCAGAGACACCCTGTGTGACTGAGAAGAGACAGATTCTCTCTTTGCCTCTTTCCTAACTGTAAAACTGCGATCACATTTCCTTTCTCACAGTGCCTGAATTGTCTGCTAAGGCGATTTTTTTAGGATGGTAGAGACAGAGTCTGATTTTAATAGGAACTCTCAAGCAGCAGCGAAATACAAATAAATATAATAAATAAATAAATATCTCTACAGCTAACTCTGTGGCTATTCAGGTTAATTTCTTTTTTTTATTCTTTTTTTTTCCTCTTTCCCTTTTGCTTTTGAATAACCTGGTTACTCAAGTTTCTTCTGAACGCTTCTTTGCTCAGATGAACAGAAGTGTTCAGAGAAATACCCAGCAAAAATAAAGCTAAGAAAAGTGCCTAAATTATATTTTCTTTTCAAGTTAATCCATAAACGACAGTAAAATCATATTGATATTGCATGTTTAGATATTATACTCTTCATTAAAGCAAGATCTGCTTGAAAACAAGTAGGTTGAAGAATACATTAAATTTCCAGCTGTGACCAAACACAGAAATAAAAAGAGTGGCTAATACACTGAGGTTATGAGAGTTATGAGAGTTAGGATGAATAAGATTTTTTTTGTCTCATGAGGATGTAGTTTAACCAGTATCCTCACCATGGTGTACATAGGAATTTCCACCTTAAATGGCTGTTACTGAAAAACTGTCTGCAATTACTTTTGCATATGTTTTTAGGAACAGTTTTGGTAAGTAATTCTTCTACCACCTGTGGAGAACCAGTAGCATGTCCTAGTGAAACACTGCATCCCAGGGTGCAGTGACCACCTGCACCTCGCTCAAACACCAACCAGTCTGTACTGGAATCGGAATGCCACAATTTGTCAGAAGAAAAACAGTGTGTGAGCATGGTGCTATTTCATACTAACAAGTAGCCGTATGCTATGAATTACAATTGGAGCCTTGGGTACGAGTGACTTCAAAATATGGCCAGAAAACAAAGTAACACAAGCGCTTTATCCAGAGTGCTGGAAAGAGAGCAATCGGGGCTTGCTTTCCCAGGCCTTGAAGCAATGTAACAACAAAACATTCATATATTGCATAAAACACTGATATGGCAGCTACATCAGTTATTAGCAACTAACTACAAGTTGCAACATAGAATTGGAATTAATCAAGATTTAGGAGGTTAACACCAAGAACTGTATCATGCTGAAACCACAATGTAAGCAACCTCTTTCTAGAAGTAAATATTTACTTATCGCTCAGCAATTCCCCCAACATCAGGAAAGGCATCAATAATTCTAACAAAGAGGTGCAACCTTTATCAGATAATTCAGAACAAGATTCTTTGAAACACTGTTAACCATAAGCCTTTTGGATTGCTTCCAAGTTGCCATTCTCATTGTACCAGTTTTGAATATTCAGAGTAATGAAACTGCCAGTGAATGTAATAAATGGTTATAAAATACTTTCTTTACTTCAGTGAAGCAGCAAAAAAAAAAAATGCCTAAGGAAATTGTCTGTTTAATTGAGAACCAAAGCATGGCTGCCCAAATCTATTTGAAAAACCAGCAAACATAACAAGGCAAATTTTAAACAGCATGATAGATTTTAAAAACAGAGTTACAACAAATGGCTAAAATACCCTTGCATAATAAGCTACCATATATCAACTGCTTTGCTATATCTACCTCCAGGCACATTCTTACCCCGAGGCATACTGGAATAACAACAAAATAAATTGAGATCACTTTCCCTCCCCCCAACAAAGGAAAATATCTACTTCACACTAACTACAGAGTACTGCTAGATGTGAGCATGGACATAAATAATTATTGAGAAAACCCTTAGAGGTTTCCTCAGCTTTTCTCATCAGATTATTTTTAATACCATTTTTATATATTTTCCTTTATTCCATTGCAAAAGGCATTCAAATTGTTTGGTATTTGTCTAGATATAGTGGATTTAACATTACATTTCAACTAGACAAACTAAGCCAGCTTACTGTGATTTTGAGCAACACCCATGATTAGCAAAGATGCTTTTTAAAACAAAATTATGTCAGAATATCCACCCTGAAGATAGGCCAACTACTTATCAGAAAGGATTTGAGAAGTACCAGTAGATCTGTGAAGATTAGCAGTGAGGTTTTTTACCTCAGCATCCTCTCATTTCACTCCCAGTAAGGGTTGGCAACCTACAATATAATTGGTAAATAGGACTCCAGTAGTGCACTCATTGCTGGTGGTAAAAGTAGAGGGTAGTTCTGAACACAAAGCATTAACTTTGTTACAGTAACACAATACATTTGTTTGTTTAGATCTTATGCCATTATTTCATTATAAAAACACCACACAGTGAAAGAATTATCAATAGTGTCTTTATTCTTAATATTAATTCCCCTTTTTAGAAGTAGTATTTCTTAAGCAACAGTAGGGTGCACAAAATATTAAATTAAGATAATTAATGATATGAACATTCATAACATTATTTCTAGATTGAAATTTCTGTTAATTTCAAATACATTATTCACTTGTGAGAAGCTGAAATTAAGTAAATAGACTCTCTCATATTATTCTAGAAATCAGTTCACCTAAAACCAACATGTAATATTCTATAAAAAGAACCCAAACAAGCAAGTGTTCCAAATTACACACAAATTATTTAAAAATATTATTTTAAACTAATGATTAATTAATTCTAATGAATTTAAGTTTGAAGTTAAGCTTATGGGTCACATTCTAATCCAAGGCTATTACTACTACTTCAAAACCTTAAAGTTTGGCCATGAATATTCTGAGTTACGATGACCAACCCAGGGAGCAATACAGTTCAAATATCTTTATGAAATAAAATTCCCTGAACAATCTGCTAATGTAATTTTCAAAACTGACTAAAGAAATTACTTATCCTACTGAAAATAAGATCTTGAATTCCTAAATTTTTATCTGTTTAAAAAACCAACAGCACGCTATAGCCTCTATTCAGGTATGCCAAGTTTTACACAATCTATCTGTCCGTCCTCACAAATTTTGACCCCAGGTAACAACCCAGATTTCCAGATTTTATAGTTTTCTAGAGATCTCAAAAATAATTAAACTTCTTTTACTTCCATCGCATGAAGAACCAACCAGATAGAGGACCAAGACTGCATAAGTGCTCTAGCTGGCAAAAAGACCACAGCATGAGCTCATACTCTATTATACATCAAGCTAGGTACAAGACAGAGCACCCTTACGAAGTTCAAAAACAGGAACAGCATTCTCATTTTCTTTAGCATCAACATCAATTAACCTCCAGGCACAGATTCACAGATAAAACAAGACTTCACCAGTTCAAGTACTCATGGCATTTCTTGATATAAGCACACGGTTCTTGTAAGAACAAAAGAAGTGAATTAACAGTGAATTGTGCAGTAAAATTGTACAGTTGAACCATCAATGCCACTGGAAATCCTGAAAAATTCATTAGATGTACCAACTGGCTACACTCATAGCTTGTGGGCTACACTCAAAGCCCACAAGAGCCTTTGAAAACAGGAAAAAGACAATAAACACATCTATAAGTTATCTAGGAGTTGCGATATAATGAACAGGCCACTGATGCCACATTTTCCAAATCAAGTATGAAACCCCAATTAAAATTTGGGATGTTTGAAAAGAAGTAGCTGTTATCATTTCAAGCCACAATACATCAGAATAGGAGATAGTTTGCCAGATGAAACATTTGGCAATCAATAAAACAGAAAGTGCTTATGGACTAGGTCAAATAGACGATCATTATACAGGTCCTGCAGCACTTTCAAACAAACACTACTGCACTCTGTGAAGTACTACTGACAACACAGTGAGTCACAGGTATGTGGACTCCTGATTTTTCTCTTATTTCTCATAGTTAAACATCCTACCAGATCAGAAGTTAAAATATTGTCTAGTTAGAGAAATACTGCAAGAAAGGTGAAAAAAATTGGATTGGGAACCTAAACAGTTTTCTGGTCACAAGTGATTTTTTCCTTTTAAGACAGGGTCAGAGGCAATATAGAGAAGTCAGCATCTTTATCTCATAACAAAACACCTGCCTGCACATAATGAGCAATATCCAGAGAGTTTCAAATCAATATCCAGTTCTTAATCCCTGAAGACTTTATCATTTTACTACAAGAAGTAATTGGATTAAATATTTGAGCAATGTTCGAAACAGAGATAAAAGCCAAAAATTTCTCTGCTCCTCCTTGCTTAAACACCATCACTCACTCATGTTGACAATAATTCCCATAGTCACACTCTCTGCCCCTGTGATTTTTGTTCTGTGAAAGCAGTTTAAACTGTAATTTTTTATTTCCCATTTTAGGACAGGCTGAGCGGCAGGTAACACACAGTGACATGTTAAGGTATGGCAACAGCAGCATAAGCCTGAACCTTGAGAATAAGCCAGATGCTTAATAAAGGTCTTATATTCAGTGGTTAGAGACAGTCCTTCTTTTAACCTCATCTGAAATAGCTATTTTGATCAGTCAGTAGAATAATCTTTTGGGGGCTGTTTTTTAAAACCAAATTTATCTTGTTGTCCAAAATACCTTCTAAAATTTATATTAAAAGAAATTGGATGATATTTTTTCCAGTGGCATATACAATAGGAGTTTTTCAGAGTTTTGTCTTTCTAGTCTATGCCAATACAATTTTTATAATGTTAGGTTTTGATTATTTTCTTGTAATTTCAGCTTCTCAATTGCTCTCACAACTCCTAATTATATATACAGACTTCTCATTTCTTTAGTGCAGATGACTGTGCCTTCGTGCTAGGACGATTCAAACAGGAAACTAAACCTATAAAATCTCTAGATCTAGAGAAATAGAAAGTTGGTCTTTAGCACATCTGTTGGGGACAGTGGTATGCAATCTCAGGTCTCCTGCAGCAAGTTACAAGGAGCCTGTCATTACAAATAGGAGAATTACTCCTCATGGCGTTTACTATTTTTCTTCTCTCTGTCATGTCAGAGATAACAAGCAGAAAGTTGTTGTAAGATCTTCTTACGAATCTCCAAGATGTCATGTAAACTCATCATTCAACATGATGAAATGATGAAAAATACATGTAGAAATGGTAAAATGAGTTGAGTTTCAGTTCACTAGTTCCCAGCAAGAAACTCATCATCTATAATTTTAAATCTTCCCTAGAGATCATACCTGTTACCAAATGCATTACAATATTAATGAACAGTTTCTGAATGAAATGTGAGGCTTTGTGCCCCATCTACATGAAAGGGCACAAATGAAGGAGACCTGACCCTTTATTAATTAGTATTATAGGATTTTTTTGCTTGCATCTTTCTTTCAGTTTGCCCAAACACTGGAATCTATAACATCAGACACAATACTTTAAAGCCTATTTTTCTAGTACTGTAGAAAGCAGGTCTGTGACCTAAATAAGCTCTCCTATGAATTTTGTTCACAAGGTTCTTATCAGTCATCAAACTACACTGTACACACACTGTCATTTTGCTGTCCACTACAAACTTTAGAAATAAGAGTATTATTTTAAGTAATGCCATTCTGTAACTTCTCTCACTTATACAAGCTTTTCTTTTGATGGTTTACCCTCATGAATTAGTCTGTTTCCAGAAAAGTTGAAACTTACATCAGATGTTTTTATTTCTCCAAACCCTTTATTACTCTCTCTGAATGACTTCACATCTGCTGTGCTAGCCAATAATCCCAATATTCATTTATGGCTATTGGCCCAGGCCCTTAATGTTTGATGCTATGAATTAGATTTATCACTTTCTGAAATCAGCATTATTTCATGGCATCTAAAAAAAAATCTATGGCAATAACTAAACTGTAGAACTCTTGTGATGAATGAGAAAACATTCCTTTCACCTGATTTAAATTTTATGTTTGGTAATTTTATGTTCCTACTCCTTACCCTGTACTTGCTACTGTAAAAGAATTCTAGGTTCTTTCTGGATCTACCACCCAGCATATTTACCCCAGGTCACATGCATTAGTGAGGCACATGGACACTGTCACTCATAATGCTTAGCTCCGATATAAAGATAGTGAGCTAGGAAACATTCAAACAGGCAGCTAAACACTGAGTCTACGAGTAGCAAAACAGCATAATACATTTTGCACAATAGTATATATCCAATTCAACATAAAATTCAATTTGTACATGCATGTATTTACATCACAGGATGAGAGAGCATCTTTTCACAAATGTCAAATATTTTTTTTAATTTTTGAAATTATTGAAAACTACACATGCACATCTTGCATCATTATTCTGTCCTTGACCTTCATCAATATGTTTGTACTAAAACAAACTTAAAAAAAAAATGGGAAAAATGGAAAAGAAATGTAACATTTTTAAACTACTGCCATGGGCATGCCTTGCAGAAAGCTTCTGTGATGGAAAAAAAAAAAAAATGGCTCATTAAATCCCTGCTGTGCCATATCCTACATATCTTATTGTGTCAGGTTACATGATATTTTAAGACACTACACAACTGCCAATCCCTCTGAGGAGAGAAAGTGCAATGGAGTAGGATAAGATCCTTGATGCTGTATTTGCAAAATGGTAAAACACAGCATAACCTCATTGTGGTACATTAGTCCCTGTTCCCTCACTGTTGTTTGGTTGAAAAATCATTTTAAGACAAGTAATTAAAAGGATAATTAAAATATGGAACGATATTCCATATTTTAATATGATTTTTCTTGCTTGTGCTTTGCTTCCTTATGCTTAGGAAACCTTCCAGATTTACAGTGTTCCTTCAAGAGTCCCCTGAAAGTCACAAAAATTTGAAAAACATGATGTATTTAACCAATAATACAGGCAAACCTCTTTCCATTAATATACTTGCCTTTTGCCTCAAAGAAATTATTCTTGAATTAAAGACATAATTCAAATATTTTTTCTGAAAAATAATATTTATTTTCTTAAATTTAAATAAAAAGTTCCTTTATCAAGTAGTTTATTTAATGAAGAAGGGAGACAACTGTGAAATAGGATAGGAAATAAATACTGAGGGAGAGAGTCTAGAGCAAGAACAAAAGTTAATAGTTGATCAGGAGAGACAAAAAACACACTTGAACAATAGAAAGAAGTATTGATCAAAACATCTAGTCACAGAAACTGTCTGATTTTCTAGTATTAAAGATAATGAATCATGGGTTCAGGATTCTCTTCTCTGTTGCAACAAGACACTGAGTTACAATGAAATAGAGGGAGAGATATGTCTAGTGCTACAGTTTTTAGTCCAAAGAAATAGATTTGTATTGCAAGGACAGAAGAATACAAGTATTTTACTTAAGAATATGCAAACATTGAAAAAATGAGTCAGCACTAAATACTTGCTAGACTTGATACTGTAGCGTTAACCTGAAATCTTCATCTACAGGTGTGTTCTTGAAGCATTCAGCTGCAAAATACTCATAGATTATCAATTGTTTACATTAAAACAAAAAGCAAAGTAGCACAAGTGATACTTTCTGAAATGTTAGTCTCAAGAGACAGAGGGGAAAAAAGTTAAATTCTAAACCATTAAAGCCAAAAATGTTATTTATGCATATATACCATACAAGCTTTCCATTATTACTTTTACTTAAAATATAAATATGTAGGAGGAATACAAAAATCCATCTATTGCAGGGTACACAGTAGAAAGAAATTTTAGAACGATTGAAACCTATGGTTTGGAACAGAAACAATCTGATAATGATCACACACTCTTCTAGGTGAAAATTAAAGAAAAGTAGTACAGTTGGTAGAAGAACAACAGCATGTGAACAAAATCCCTTTTCCATTGTACAGGCTACCCTAGGGGTTACCAGTGAGTCCTGAAGCTTTCCAGTTATATCTAGGCCTGTAAAATCCACTCTCATCTCCAAAAATGGCTGAAGAAAAAGCATCCCACTTTTACAACCTTACAGTCTGCTTTGCTAGTTTACCAAATCCATACAATTTTCTCTCCCTGCTCCAATGATCTGCTACTTAATTACAAGCTCATCTGGAAGGAACAACATCTCTTGGCAGTAACCAAGTCATTATCCTAACCTTCCTGCATTTGATTAGGGTAAACTCCAGTCAATTTTTGTTAATTGTTTCTGACATGCATCATCTATCAACATCTCCCGGAATTCCTCAACAAAATATGGGTTTTAAAAAAAAAGAAGAGCAGAAAGAAAAAGGAAAAAAAAAAAAGAAAAAAAAAAAAAGAGAACCAAAATGCCACTTATGGTTTTAAAATTGAAAATTGAAAGACTTCCACAATCAGACATATAATATATCTTCTTGGTCTTCATCCTTGAAAGAAATAGTCTGGATTTGTGAAATGGTATTGAAATGTTTAAAGCCTCAGGGATGGAGAGATACAGGAGTACATAAAAAGTTACTTTTCTCTTATGGTCTCCTCTCCTGAATCATTGACTTTCTGTGACAGCAACAACAAAAAAGAGTAAATGAAACATTAAATTCGCATTTAAATCAGATAAACCATTTTGCTCATTACTGCTTTCAACAAGACTGAATTCTGCTTCACTATCTGCTTTTGCCATATCAAATGGAACAAAGGGACAGATCTCTAGAAAGCCTATCACAACGCATGCAATAAAATGTACTGTTTCAATTCAGTGTCAACACCTGCATAAATAATTAGACAGAACAAATGTATTTAAAACACAGATATACGCAAAATACTTCATTAAACCCAAAGCTGTAATTTCTCCAACAGCTTCGCTTTTATTTCATTATTTTCATTTCAAAAATCAGCTTACCCAGAATGAATTAGTGCCCAAGACAGTTTTACCAGAATTTGGTGCCTATGTGTAGTCAGGTTAAATGTCAGTTCAGTTCTGGCTCGTCACACTGGCCATCAATAGATTCAGAGAGTAAAGAGAGGCCAACAGGCTGCAACACAGAGAAATTTTAAGGGATCTTTTTCTTCCTGGGCTTGTGGATTAATACTGAATTTGGTAAGAAAAAAGCAGGTGTCTCTTGCACAAGCTTTGTCACGTTGCTTTGCCAATGTATTTCCAGCTTGGTCTGTTACACTTCTGTTACTTTTCTATTAGCCTGTGCTGGAACTCACTGCATATTTTATGAAGACATTCAGGAATAATTTCTTGCACACAAAAATGCCAAGTAAGGACGAAATAATTAGCAATTTCATTTTAATTTATGATCCCAACAGGATTTGAATCTTGATAAAGCATGGAATGCTTTTCCTGAAAACATAAAAAGGAAAGCAAAAAAATTTAGGCTGCCTGAATTACAACTTCCTTGTGTTGTGATATGTAAAAAAAAAGAACTGAAATATTTACATATTTCCTAGCTCCACATTGTGCAGAATAATTATTTTAGTCTTATGCAGAACACAGTCCACATGATATTTATGTGTGAAACGCAAGTAAAAAAAAAAAAAAAAAAATTTGGCTATCTTAACTGAACAAATAACCACAGAAACCTCATCCCTCATGAGCCAGCAGAGGAACTGCTGTAGGTGTGCCTTTATCTTCTTGATGTGGCTTCTACCACATAAATAACAAAGCCACATTCCACCATAAATGTGTACAGAGATCTGCCAGGTAAATATTTGGAAAGTGGAAGGCCAGTATTATAAGCAGATTTAAGCACAGCACTATCCCATCCTAAATTTCTTTAGAATACATTCCTTCTGTCGACACTTCAATTGCAAAGTCAGAAAAATAAAAGCAAAGCCATGCAGTTTTTAGATGACAAACCATCTGGTAAAATGCCTAAAATAATTACTCTGTTTCCTTTAGAATAACTTCCCATATGTTGGTAACTACCCATATTTTCTTATCCCATGATACCATCAGTTTTGAACTAAAAACATATTCCACAGTGCTGAAATTAGAATTGTATTCACAAATTAGGATATACCCTACTGCAACTGTACTTGTTCTTTTATTTAATGTAGAAAATTCTGCCTGATGATTTACTATTGCTCTTCATCACTGTTCCTTATTAGATTTCAAATTGCAATATCCTTGCAAAACAAAGCACTGACTATCATACCACGGTTGAATTTTTTCTTACTTTTTTTTGTTTTGTTTTGAGTAAAAAAAAGCATATCTGTTCCACCTATTTAGATGACTCTGCTTATTATAGAAATATTTCCAAAGATAGAATTACCTTTGTATCTCTATCCCAGTAGACACATTCTATATCTTCATCAGTCATCCTGTGTCCAAGCTATATTACTCCAGATCAGCAAATCCCGATACTGAACACTTCTTTTTTTTTTTTACACTGATCTTATAAATCCCTGTTCTGCTCACAACAACGATTGTGACCTTTTGTTCTTGTAACTTCTATTTATCATAAAGAGCTTTTTCCAAGTTGAGATTGGTATTACTTTTATTTACAAACACCATCCCAGCTAGTATCAAATATTTTTGTATTGAAAGAAAACTGAACTAAAGTTGCTAGGTAATAGCTAAAAAAAACAATCAAGCCCTGAGACAGAGTACACTATTAGTTAACAAAACAAGTAATAAGATATCTAATGATGTGAGAAGGCAGCAGAATTTATAATCTTTAAGAAATATTGACACTCTTCAACTGAAGAAATGCATGACCACTACATTCTTAATATACAAGCATCTACATAAACAGATGGCAAATATTCTCTTGATTTAGCATTGAAAGTCTTTTCTCCATGATTTAATATAATGCTAAATTTTGGATTAAAACTTTTAAAAACTTTGTTTTAGTAATTAATTCATATATACACACAAACATTCAAACAGCAGATTTTGTTAGATTGTCTAGCTCTTGTTGTCCATTTTATTACTCTTAGTATGGCAGTCTAAACACTGTTGACATATAAAAATCATCAGTACACACTCAGAAATGAACATCAGTGTTTCAGAAGCATCAATAATATGACAAGTTACACCCCAGCACAGATAGCAGTACAGAAATGTTCTAACAATGAAATATATCCTCCAATGAAAAAACTCCTAATAAATACATTTCACATTCCTTAAATACAGTAGCAGTCTCCCCAAATTAATATGAAAAAGTCAAAACACCTGGTAGATCACAGAATCACAGAAATTTTCATCTGAAATATATCTGTTTGCATACTACCTAGTTAATACTACAGATTCTCTGATCCCTGCAGTGAAAAGCTGAACAAAACAGGACATCATCCTTTTTCTTTCAATTTATATTTACCCACATTACTTATACATAATGCAACGCAAAAGATCTTGTCCTTATATACATGACATTCAAAAAAGTTCCCCTCAGTCTGTGACTGTTTAGAAATGAGCCACATTTCTATGATTTAGAGTGTAGGTCCATCCCATAAAAGCTCTCATACACTTACAGTGGAAATCTGCTTAAGCATTTTGAAATGTAGCTTATATTTATGCAGGTGATGGAGGGCAGAGAGGGGATAGAAGAAGTGGTGAATCACATAAATGTCAGATACATTTTGTCTACTGGACCAGGGTCAAGAGTGGTTGAGACTTATCTTCAGAATGAGATGTCTCTATCTTACAGCTGGCCTTTGCCTTTTACTCCATTTGCTCAATTCATCATGCCAGCCTCTTTTTTCCCTTGTTGCATTCACCCTCCCTTCCCACCTTGATCAATGGTAGAATGTCACATTTCACTCCAGTGCTGGTTTAACTAAATAGGAATTTAATCTGTTCAAAATCCTTTGATATTAACAGAATACATTATAGTGTGTCTTGGTAATTAGGGAATGTGTCACTCTCAAGCAAAGGCTTTTGTAACTCATTCTTGAGTTCAAAAATCTTCATTTCAGACAGTTTCCACTGCAGCTCACTATACAACTTTGACCCTATTTTAGCTAAAGATAAAAACTCACTGTTCCCCTCCTCCACTACCACCCAAAGGTATATTTTGGATTGTATGTCTTAGCAGAAATATTTTCTAAGCATTTTCTTAGAGATAAGATAGAACAATAGTAAATTCCACACTGGTTAAGAGAACTTTACACACAAAGCAAAAAAGTGTTTCCAAAAGTATTCCATTTTAAAATACTTTCAACAGCTTTTTTTTTTTTCTTTTTTTTTTCCTCAGAGCCCTTTTGCCTTTCAAGACACAAAAAAAAATAGATTTATTTTACATTTACTTCTTTACAAATAAAAGAGGATTTACATTTTTCTCTGCTACTCTGAAGATACAGTAAGTTTTTGAGGAATGAGTCAGAAAAACTAGAACATTTCAAAAAAGAAAATCTCATTATCTACTGTCTTGGTAAGGTCTGAAACTGAAGAGTTGAATCCCACTCATGT
>JAOXNG010000042.1:18218816-18231044 GCA_028566535.1 Scolopax minor | reverse complement strand
GTTAACACTGTTTTATTTCAAACACGTAATTCTGTATCTATTAGAGTAGGCACTTAAAGTAAGTTTGGCAAAACCTAGGCAAGTGCCTGTCCTATTGAGGCTTGGAGTTTTTCAGTCTAAGTTTCTCCAGCAGGACTTCTCATTTTTATTGCACTAGAAATGTTCCTACAGAAAGGACACAGTCATACAAAGATTTTTATTAAATTACAGGTATAAACAAAGGAAAGCAGGGACTTAACTAAGTTTCTGAACTACGCTCTAAATCTCTTTTTGTATTTGTATAATGCTAAATCATAGTTTAACATAATCCTGACTTGGCCTTTTAGTGCTACTACCAATAATTATTTTACTAATGATCTGCTGAATTATATTTGGATCCTCTATTAAGTGGATCATCATGAATTTGGAATTTCTCAAAGATCAAAGAAAACTGTACAAATGAATGATACTAATCCACTTGCTACACAAAAAGCCCTTAGTTCTCCAGAGGGATTTCATACACTGCAGGATATCTTCAGCTGCTAAATACTACATTTCTAAGTCAACCAGAAGATGCTTAAAATTAGGGGGAGGAGGAGAGTACTTTTCCCAATACTGTATAGTGATTATCCCTGAAAAAATGTTTAAAATTCACTAATCTTTGTTTTCACCGGATATATGAAAAAACCTGGCAATTACATTGAATCTCTGAATTTTAAAGGACTCGTATCTTTTTGATGTAAGTGCTTTAATCTGTGAACCTCACGAAATACCTTCCATCCAGAAATGAAAAGTCATAGGCTATAATGTCTTAAATCATAATTGAGGTTTTGCTAATCAAATTTCTGGAGTAAAAGTTTTACCCAATTAGTTCCCTGTTAAAAGATATAGTTACTGGATTTTCACATTTTCTTTCCAATTGCTTCCTGTTATCTGATTTCTGTTCTTGGGTCCTTGTGATGACCTATATAAAATGAAAAACTCTCATTATCAGAATTCTGCAGCACTCAGAACTGGCTGTAATTGATGAACTGAAGCCACAGCTATAGCAAGAGCCTGTAGTTTTAAAGCCAAGAAAGAAAGTGTTCCTTTGAAATAAGACAGAAATGAGCTGTCCTCACCAGGGCTTTGAAAACAGGGGTTGGTAAAAACTATACAGAAACTACTATATAGAAATAAGGAAGATTTAAGAAAAAAAAAATCTCAATTTGATATTTTTATCTTTCTAACCTCTTCTGCACATACAAGTGTAGAAATATCACCTAAAGTCCAGGCAGTAATTAAGGAAGCACCATTCCTTAAGATTTTCATGTTCTTAAAAAGGGTGGGGGGGAAGTAATTTCTGTTGACGTGTCTGTAAATACGGAGGGGATACTTCAAAAACCACATAGAATATTAATGAGTAATTCTATTCATGGAAAATTCATTAAATTCCTAGAACTCTAGGAAGGACATACACAGATATCACCCAAAAAATAGCTAACTAGCGATCCTAGATTATTACTCCCGTATCTTCTAACAAGATATTATATTCTAGTGGCCAAACACTGATCAGCAAAACAAGGAAAGCACAACACAAAATATTTTCTGAAAATTGTGAGCATTACCTTAACCTTATTAGCTGAACCAAAAGTGGAAGGACAAAAGTTCAGTCATCCTCCCTCATTCTCTTGAAATCTGGAGTATCCTTGGGACCTGTGTTGTGCATAGAGTACTTTTCTGAATGTATCTAACACACTGTTCTTCAAGGGTTGAAACCACAACCACTCAGTCTTGGGCCTACATTCTCTCTCCATCCTGACAGAACTTTAACATGAAGAGTTCTATAATAGGCCACCCTAAATATAATTTTCCTCCTTGTGTAATTCAATGAAGGAAACTTAGGAACTTCTGATTAATCCTCTCCAAAATTCTCATTTCTAAGCATACCTGAAGTAAAGATCAACACACATTTTCCTATTCTTATTTCCATTTTTTTTCTTCTAGCCCTGCCTCAGTTTTAGAAATACTTAGCTTTAATTTGAATTTATCTTCGAATTTACCATCCTATGCTGAGCTTTTTACACTTTTTATATAAGAGACACTAAAAATTGCACTTCTACAGCTCTAGGATAAATGAGACAATATTCTCTACACACACATCCTGGCACTTTTGTGTTAAGAAGAGAGCAGTAACACAACTTTATCACAGAAACAAGTATTACAACTTTAAGAGATTTGTTCATTATCTCTTAGAATTGACTTTTACAGTTTCTAAATCTATGTACTCCCAGTACTGGCAATTCTAATGGACCTCCAGGGCTTTGATTACCTACGGTAGTGACCAGAATTTCCTAGATTACCTACCAATAGTTTAAATGTTTATATACATGAGCCTTCTTATTAATGAATCAATGTAAATTGACTATACCTGACAAAAATAACTACATGCCTTTCCTTTCAGAAGCCATCACAAAGCCTGCCCATGTCAAAACAGTTATCAACAAATAAAGTGGAACATCAGGATTTTTATCTTACATTTTGAACTGTTAGGCCCGTCTATAATCTCTATTTAAGGGCCACACCTACAGATTATACAAGCATATGAAATATGTATTTCATATCTTTTTCATTCTTTCTAAATAGTATCTAAGAAAATAACTGAGGTTGAAGGATATTTTAACACGTTCACTGCTTCAAAACAAAACAGTAATAACAGCAAAAATCTAAAAACATCAAACTTCAGCCAAAACAAGCATGACACATATTTTGCTGAATAGTCTTATACCATATAAAGCAAATGTCTTCTATATATGTGCTGTCATAAAACATTGAAAGTTTTTGTGTCTCAAAAATTATCAAATTAGGTTAATTTTGTCTGTATTTTCCCACTTAAAAGCTAGTTTGCTTATAAGATCTTACTAAACTTGCCTAAAAAAGTGATTCAGTTTAAATTGCATGTGTCATATGCTATGAATTATATATATATATTTATAATATAGCTTTTATAGTTATTTTATTTTAAAATATCTTCAAAGAATTGTTCAAGATATAGCTGTTACTTGTAATTGACAGGTATAAAAATTTGGTCCCAAAAAAACCTTTCATTTTTATAAAGAAAAACAATTTTTACTCTCAGTGACCAAAACATAAATTTTTTTGTCTCATAATTTTCTTAGAAGTATAAAACCATTACAAAAATTTGGACTACAATGACTCAGAAGTTCCAGACTAAGAAAAGAAAGCTTAATCAAGAGGGTGGTATTTCTGCATCTCATATTGAAATTTCTAATTGCTATAGATATTTATTAAACCCTACTAGAATCCACTTGGTCAGCATCTTAGATGGCAGCAATTATGCTTGGCTAATTCATTAACTTGATCCAGAAATGTGTTTTCCTTACTTTTTCTACAATCACAACCATAGAAACCTTCATAACTCTAGTAAGTGTTTAAAAGCAAAAAATACAAAAAAAAAAACAAAAACAAAAAAAAAAAAACAGAAAAACAAACCAAAGCCATAATTCAGAATAAAATGCATATAACTTTTTTTGTTATGTGCTCCAATTTCACTGATTTCAATAGCAAATACTCTACTGACAACTTTCCCTAACAAGGCCTAAACCATATTCCAACAGAAAATATCGTATCCTTAGAAGAAATTCAAACATATTTTTTTGTTTTCAGGATATGAAATGCTCATTTCCATGTTGCCTTGTATTATTATATTGAGAATGACGCTGTCTTGCATTATAAGCAGAAACTATTTATTATAAATACATATAGTTATCATAAGAAATGAACATTCCTAAAATTCAGTGAGCAATATTGTGGCTTGCATGTAATTCATTAGGTTCCCAGGTAGAAAGCAGAAAGCACAAAGGTACAAAATTAACCACAGCAGTTATAAATCAGTTCTTTTAGGGCTCTTCATCTTTTAACTGATAGTGGAAAATGGATATAAGACAGATGCTGTTCAGTTCACTACTACCAACCTTACTGACAGTGTGGAGATTGATTCCTACTCTATGAGTCATATTCCTCTAGTTGTATTTGGATTTGAATAAAGGTATTATTTTCTCTACCATATTTCAGGAATTTTAATATTTTTCTTTTTAATTCCATTTCCTTATGTTGACAGCACATTTCAGAGATCTCTCATCTCAACATACTCTAATGTAGTAATGGAACAAAGTCATTAGTAACCTTTATTGAACTGTGACTTGCCTCCAAAGCAGTAACAGTATGTTTCACATCAGGAGAGCATTGTGCCAAGACCACTGCACTTCCAAGAAAAGATAGACATTAACCCAATACCAGTGGCCAAAACAAAGACTCTGTCACAATCCAAAATAGGGATGATTTTCACCAAAGGTGTGTGGGTCAGAAAGATGAGGTAAAAGCATTCAAGTTCAAAAAAGTGGGCAATATGAAAAAAGTCTCACAAACTACAGCTGCCCTCTTTAGCAAGCAGATTATTTTCAGTAATATATGAAAGCTTAGGCTGCTCAAAAATAATTTCCCTAAATTTTTACTGAAAAGTTTAAGAAATTTTACCAAGTTAATGATACAATCTGTCACATAAGAACAGATCAATGGATTCTATTTCTTATTTTAAAAATTTGCCTTACTACAGTAGAAATAAGTTTGCCTTGTCATACTTTGAGGCTGGGCAATTTGGTTCTTTATTTCATGTCCCTGTAAGACTTCACATATCTCTGAATTGCTGTAAATAACCAAAGCAGTCACAACCTCTATACTTTACAATAGTAGAGAAGAAAAATCACATGGGTATTTTAAGTAAACTGGCATTTTAATTGATGTTTTTAATCAGATACTTTCAAAAGGTTTGATTTGAGGATATATGCTGAAGGAAACAATGAGGTGAGTAAGGAAACAATGAACAAGGATGGTCATTTACAATGGACTAGCTACTTTGCTCTGTTTTGCAAGTGAAAGCGTGAACAGTAACGCCAATAAATGCATTTACATAAAATCTTTAACATAGACAGCTTTTAATGTTGTTGCACTTTGAAAAAATGAAAGAAAGTAAATGAAGGGAACTACAAAATGAAAAAGTACAAAACAACAAGAAATAAAACTCTTTCATTTTTTGAAACTCAAGAGAAGTATTTCCTCAAAATTTGTTTAGCAGTCTATACCAACTTGGATTAACCTTTTCAATAAAAAGGTTATTCAACCTAAAAAGTCCTTTTTCCCCTATATGTTGCATCCAATAGTTTAATTAAAGAATCATGTTCAGTGCGAGTTGTATTTCTGCAATCTGTTCAGGGCTACAAATAAGATACATTCATTACCAGCTGTACTACTAAGTATTCACAATAAAAGACTGCACTCTTCCAGGAGCCCAATATTCCGTGACTCTAGGGGCAGTATACACACAATGACCTGAAAAATTCTTTCTTGACCATTAAAAGCAAACTTTTCTACCTTTTTCTCCCTGGGTAGCAACAGGCTTTTCCCTTCACAAATTTGGATCAGTCTTCGCATCATCAATGTACAAAGTCTACTTGGAGCAATATACTGCAGGTGAACTTATGTAACATCTGAAACACCTTTTTGTTTTTAGTAAAAAATAATTATAATTTTCACAACTCAGTTATTAAAATAACTAGTCTAGCATATTCCATTGTGCGTGTAAAGTATGAACCAAAATCCTCTCCAACAAGTTAAACAGGTAGAAAATAATGCAGACTGACAATGGAAATCCTCCCTCATCCCATTGTTTAATGTACAATCCCACATTTAGTCTTGCATTTTAGCAATAAGCCACAAACCAAACGTTATTCTTTGGAAAAGTGCAGGGTAAACAAGTAGCTTGGGACACTGCATCCTTTGATTCTTCTTTAGGATAAATTCTAGAGTCCAAATAAAACCTTGAACGTATCAAGTACTATATAGCTGGAAAATACAGAATCACAGAATCATTTAGATTGGAAAAGACCCTTAAAATCATCAAGTCCAACCATAAACCTAGCACTGTGAGGTCCATCACTAAACCGTGTCCCTAAATGCTACACCTACACATCTTTTAAATATCTCCAGGCATGGTGACCCAATCACTTCCCTGGCAGCCTTTTCCAGTACTTCATAATCCTTTCAGTGAAGAGATTTTTCCTAACACCCAATCTAAAGCTCCTCTGGCACAACTTGAGGTTTTTTCTCTCATCCTATCACCTGGGAAAAGAGACTGATGACACTCATCTCACTACAACCTCCTTTCAGGTAGTTATAGGTCAGATAAAAACATATGAGACAATAAAGAGCAGACACTGGGGATATAAAGAGTCACACTTGCTGCATTAAGATGTGGAATAAATCTAGCAACTGAGTCCTATTTCACTTCAGTAAAAGGGTAAAAAGTCAAATAAAGTATATGTAAAGGGCTACTGCATACATCTATGTGAGGACATGTCAGACAGAAAGGAATAAGCCTCAGTGTTTAGCAAAACCAAACAAAGCAACTTCAACTCTGAAAACCTGAGAAGTAAAAATATAGCAACTAGAAAACAATGTTTAGACAGCAACCATGAGTCTCTGGCACAGGGTTAGCAGAATGTCTGCAATTCTCATGGAATCTGGTTACTGACCAAATTCAGAAGTCGTGTCACGTTAACTGAAATAGGTTTTGTTAAACTAATACATTCTTTGTGCAGGGACTCTTCTATAACAGGTTTTTCAAATAGTTGTATCAACTTAAATTGTGTCTGTAAAGCTGTGCCATTCTCATTGTATGAGAATTTTATATAACCGAACTAAAGAGAACTTTTGCTTTCAAAATCCTATGGTTTTATTGCTGGGGGAAGACAGAGAGACAGGAGATAGGGCAAGAAGTCTATTAGACTGGAGACAGGCAGCTTTCCCAGTAACTTTGGAAGACAGCCCAAAGTATTTCATGTTCATGTCATATTAACCAAGTCTTTAAATGTTTGGGTTTTTTTCTGCACTGTCATGATAAACCAACCATGGAACAGACACTGCTAGGTCTCCATGTCACACCATACATTTTCTTTTTGTGACAATCTGGAATCTCCTTCACACAGGAGTCATTCTTTTCCTCTGTGTTTATACAGGTACAGCAGGATCCTCATTCACGGCTTATTTTCTAGATGTACAATATTGTTACAACAATATGTTACAACATTGTTACAACAATGAACTATCACAAGCAGGATTACTATCAAATTACGGTCTTGGTTGATACCATGGCTGCAAATTCATATTTGGGAGGTTATTGCAGGAAGCTTAAATGACCCAAATCTGACATACAAACTCCAACCTTTCACAAGATAAATCAGCTTGAATAGCTCTCAATATGAGCATATGAGTTTTAGAGAGTATTTTATACTGTCTGCCTAAAACTATCTGGGCTCAAAAGGATATACTTTGCTGGTTATTGCTCTCTGGAAGTGAACCTACATCTAAGAGAAACAGTTTAATAACACATAAATTCTATGTGAAGGTAGATAAGGAAAAATTACATTTTGCTTTTCAGCTATTATACCTGAGAATATCTACCATAAAGAAGTCTAAATTCAAGGGCTTTATTTGTTATATTAAATCCTTAAAGACTGCTAAAAATTTAACTAGATGGAATCCAAAACATGTGACCCTAAATTGAGAAGCTGTTAAATAAAACATGTAGGAACACACTCAAAGCTTTCAATTAGAATTCTATTGTGGCCACTCTATATTTGTAGCTCAAATGTTTCAATAATTACCTCAGGTAACCTATGAAAAGTCTGCAGGGATAAAAAGAAAAAAAAAAAAAGAAAGAAAAAGTCAGTGACTTAGGAAGCAAAATAAAAATCCAATTTTGAAACCAAATATTCCTGCAGCCTACATGAAATGCAGAAGTAACTAAGCCATTAAAAGCATGCTTTGTTACAGCCAATAGTTCATGTAATTAAAATTATTTCTCTCTTTACATTCAAGTGTTTCACTCTTACATGGATATCCAGAATGAACAGCCAGTTGGCAGAAAGAAACAAAGATAGAGATTAATATTAAAGCATGTTGGGAAAAAAACTGTCCAAAAGTTTTGCTGTCACATTTATTTCTTATATATAAAAACTTATATTTCCCCTTTTTGAGGGCTGAAAGTTAAAAAAAATAACCCCTCCTTTTATTACTTTTCAACCAATATGTGGTAACAACCACAACCCTATTCATTACCCAATGAATATTGTTTTGAGAGCTTGGTTTTCCATTATTAGACCATTCAGTTAATTAGTTGATCCAGATATATGAACCCATACATGTAGGAGAAATCAAATCCTGATAGTCTGATAGAAGGGGTAACTGAAGACACACTTTTCCTAATAGAATCTGCATGCTCTGTGAGCAAGAACAAGACAACACTGCATTTCATAGCATCCAGTGGTAAGCTTACCAGCTTCAGACACTTCTTGTGAACTTTTCCCCTTCAGTAAAACTTTGTTTCTCAGGAAATATATGTTATGAGGTGCTACTTTATTCAATTTAAAAAAAAATTAAAGTGTGCATATATATTCTGAAACAATAAAAACAAAAATGAATTTGTTAATACAGCATATAAGATTATTTTGGAAAATAATTTATTCTCAGGGTTTTTCTTATAAATAATTTCTGGGAACTTCTTCAGCCCTGTCCCACATTACCTTCTGCAATATCAATACTATGTTGGACTCTTATCCAAACAAAACATTCAATATTGTTAATCACCACAATGCTGGTTAATTTTCTGAATTAAATATTCACCAGCCCAATATTAATACGTTATTTGTAAGCTGTTTGGTGTTCTATAGGATTTATGCATTAATCCAAAGAAGTCTTTTCAGTGCCGCTTGCTTGAGTTGATATCAGGACACTATATAATATTCCTGCCCAAAACCAGGTTGCGCAAAAGGACAGTAACAAAACTGTTTGACTTTAAAAGGGTTTTTTAACAGCTGTGCAACTATGTGCAAAAAGCAACATAAAAATCACTGGGTGAAAAGGGGTTCTGGTTTCTTGCTGGGAGTGTAGGGCTTACAGAATAAAAATGTTTGAGAAATATCTTTTTGAAAGTGCTTGTTTTCACTTCCTGTTAAGCGCAGGTCTTCTAGTAAACAAAGCAACTTAAAGATTGCCTTTTTAAATCTTTTATTAAAATTGCATCTGATCAATTTCTCCTAGAAATAAATAGGCCCAACACAAAAGATAGAAAAAAATTATAAAGGTTATGTCATACATCATTTAGTATGAATTCTCCAATACACTTAAACTTTAATTCTCCCAGAAATGTAAACCTGCACATCATCCATACAATGATGGCCAAATCAAGGAACAAAAAATTAATACAAATTTTCTCATTTGAATCCTGACAATAAAATTCTTTCTCTCTTCACTATAGCATACAACTTTGTCTATCCAGCTGCTGTTATTTTATGCAAGGTAAATGTCCACTGGGTTGGGTTTTTTCAAGAGTATGAAAAAAAGGTGTGCCACTGAAATTATTCAGATTTCAATATGAAACTAAGTTCACTGGTACTAAAAATATTATGTAAGAAGCAAAAATCACCTGAAGGGCAGTATTTTGGTCAGCACAAGGTTTCTTCTCAAAAATGAGCTCTCAAGTAAATTCATATGAAAAACTAGGGAGATGTATTTTTCTTTTCTTCAACTGTAAATAATAGGGGTAACTTCTTACATTTTACTGAACAGAGTACAGGCTACCCATGACTGACATACATTTGGATTCAATTTCTCCATAATCAATGATGTCAGACTTCCCCATTTCTATTCAGATTACAATCCATAATTGAGAATTCATTACCTATTGAATTTTAGTAGTAGGAACATTTACTTTTTAATGAAACCAAACCAAAACACCACAGCAGAAAATGTTCCCTAGCTTACAAATATACCTTCATTAAACTTCCATTTTTAATCATTATATTATATTCTTATATTAAAATCAGGTCTAATGTAACTGGCAAGATCTCAAATCTCATGTAAATACCTTGTTAAAAAGTTACTAACAGCATTTGTTACTATCTCATTAACTTCCATGCTTGTGAAATTTGTCTATTAAAGAAAATTAAAATTGAGTCCTATGCCTACCTAATAAAGAGCAAGAAACAAAAAACAAAAAAATGCAAATTTTACTACTTCAATAACACTGAGGCATGTTTACAAAAGGAGAGTCAAATACTTCTGAGGACAGCAAGAGATGAGCAAAAAAATAATACATGTCTAGAATTATTAGAATTATCATCATTACTGTAACACTAAGCAAGAAATGTTTCTTAATATTTTCATTTGCTATATAACATGGAGGTAGACTGAGAAGTATTATTAAAGTGGATAAGCAAATCCAGAAATAAACTGAGACTAATGAGGAATTACCACCAAACCTCATCTTGGGTATGGAACAAAGAAAGTCTCAAGAATCATTCAAGATAGGAGATATTGGAAGTTACACCATACTGTGTCACCACACTGGCACAAAAGTAGAGAGACAGTCATAACATACTTCAACAATAACATCTTGAAACTATAAATAATGCGACACAAACGCCCCAAATTTAATATTTGCATACTATGTTTTCATTAGCAATATTATTTATTATTAAGAATAACTTCATCATCTGAACCGTGTCATACCACTTTAGAATGCCTCATCCATGTTCAGTAAGCAGAGTTCAAAATAATTACAGCTCAGTCCTCCAGTCACAAGGTAGGGAGACCAAAATGTATGTATCTGTCAGACGGGCAAACAAGAAGAGGCCACGGAATTGATGTTCTAAGAGATTCAAGATATAAATCACTTCAGTTTAAGAAAGATAATGTAGAGCACAGTAGTGCATACACTTTTGGCAGTGTTTAAAAAAACTTAGTTATGAAAGTAAGCTATAATTTGCCAGCTGAGCAAAGGTTAAAATCCTTAATTAGACATCAAGATAGAGGAGCACATTTCAGAACTAGAAAAACCTTAACGCTAGGTTTCAAAATCAGAAATATTGACTTTCCTGTAAATCAAGAGGGGAAATGCCTGCCTGCTTTTAAAAACATAATTCTGTTCCCATTAGATGTAAACCCTCCAGATTTAATTCTTTACATATAAACCTATCTCACACAAAACGCAATGGAGTAGAATTTGTGTCACTATCTATGCTGTTGACAATTTCATTCATTATATTTTTACATAATTTCAAGCACAAAAGTCATTGAGCACTGCAGGTTCAGGCCAAAAGCAACCCTGAATTTTTACTTACAACCTAAATAAAACTTCAAAGATTTCATATTTTCTGAAATGTCTGGGAAACACATGCTCGATTTATTACAGCATCAATGAACCAGTTCACTGATATATCTGCATCTGGGCAAGACTAAGCCCCCACGAGAGAAGGCAAGCTAGAAAACTTACCTTCCTGATAATGGACAACATAATCAGGCATGGCTGATGGTTTTCAACAAAAACAACCATGACTACAAGAAATTGTGCAGTCCAGCAAAATATTTCACACCTAATGGCAACACAGAGGAAAAATAATGTGGACAGCTAACCTAGCATTCTAGCCCAAAGCACATTTAGTCTTTATTTGCCAAAATTATTTATTGCTTTTCATAAAGGTAAGTTTGAATATAAAGTTATAAATGCTTTTTGAATGCAGATGAAGAGATTCATCTGAACTACTGTTGCAGAAAATTAATCGATGGTTTGAGTTTTAGCCATTAATATAACTTCTTAAACTAACATGCCTTCTTTGACTAACTTGACTACTATCATCCACTGCTGTAATACCATAGTAAGTAAAGTAAGTTAATTTCCCTCTCTCTTTCTCCTTGTTCAATCCACATTCTTCTCTTTGCTGCAAGAGATCATCAGATGAATGAAGATTGAAATAAACTATCTCTGTGGAGAACAAAGAATACGCTAAGAACTTCTGTCATCGCTGAAATCATCAGATTGAATATTAAATGGCTAAACATTTGGAATTTCAATCATTCACCCATTTTTAAAAGGAACATGTTTTTTTCTTTCCCTGCATGCAGTAATACCCTATGGTTACTGTTTTTACAATTAAAGAAATTTGCCAAAAAACACTTGTTTCTTACTCACAGACAAATTAGGAAAACTTCAGGTCTAACTACAAATTTCCCAATTTTATAAACCTTTTTCCATTTTTTTTTTAATGTAAGAGGTCACATTAAATTTGCTTTACTAATTGAGCACATCTCAAACAGCTGTATGATGCAAATAATGTGGTAAGGATATCTCAGGAG
>JAOXNG010000042.1:18205917-18218426 GCA_028566535.1 Scolopax minor | reverse complement strand
GAAATCAGCAATATAATGTGTAATACTGGATTTACAGAGTCCAGTTGTAAGGAGCAAGAATCCATCTGAGAACAAGGGACTGGTACTCTTGCCATACCAGAGGAGTTTCAAGGGCCATAGCCTAACTAAATTTTAAACAATAGTGAGTCCACAGAAAGTGATGGGAGCCTGTTCAATATAAGAATTTAGCATTTATCTTATGCAATGTCAAAAGATCTACATGCAGTTTGGGAATCCCTCTTTGTAAAGAATTGATCTACATTATTAAGTCTTTCTATTATAGGTACTATGTTATTGGACTTCACTATTTTAGGTTCTTTTCTGGCTTTTACAACAAATCTGTATAAAGAGACTTCACACTATAACATTCAATTGCTTTGCAGTGCATTGGTTAATGCATGAATGATTCAAACAATAAAGACGCAGAGGTGCTCAGGAAAATCTACTGAATAAAGCAATGATTCTCAGCTGGATTCATGCAGTCTGAAATCATACAGTCTGTCTTCTGAAATAAAGCAAGCATGTAAAGCTTACTTTTCAACATTCCTTCAATCAGGGAGTTTACAATACACCTACAAACAAGGCATCACATTTATAATTTTGGACTATCGATATGAAATTAAAGCTTTTTAAAGCATATTTTTAGAATACAAGAACAGTTACTTTATGGACAGCTATATATATGTTTATAAACCAGATTATTTATAAGCAATTCTCCCAAATGATGAATGACAACTGAGAAAATTTATTTCATTCCTAAAAACTCAGCTAAGCATTCAACCGTTCAGTTCAGACAGCACCAATAATTTCCCCAAAGAAAAGTGGTGAGGCAAGAATACACAGTGTCCATTATTTATTTGGCCAGTGCAGTAGAATTTCCTTGGAAAAATCTAATTTCTTTTGTCATTTTTTATTGCTATATGGATCTATTTCGAACAACTAAAGAAATACTTTGGTTTCAGAATTACATATATGCACAAAATGGAAAAATGGATAAAACAGTATGTTTATTACAGGAATAAGACGATTCTGAATTCCTAATGAACAGAGTTTAATTATAATTCAAGATAAACTGAACAATGCTTTTCAATCAGTGCTTTTCACTGTAATACGACAATAGTTTTATTTATTACTGTCTTTTAAATTTCAGAAGCTAGATAATCAGAAGGTACCCCATATTCAGAATGAATCCTGAATTTCTCAGGCTAATTTTAAAGAGACAAACATCTTTAATGAGTAGGACATATTTTAGCACAATCTCATAAAGTTATTGAAATGTGAGGGTAATTTTTCCAGAAAACACCTAAAAGTCTACCAGAGCACAAGCCTCAAAATGAATATTAATGGTCACTTTTACTGGTCTTAACAGCTGGAGAAATGACTGAACTGACATAGAAGATCAAGTAGGAGGTCCTGTGAAGGTAGTGTTTCACACTGCCATGACATATTTCAGATGTGTAAATCAAAAGACATCAACTGCAAACTCTACAGTTATGAAATCGTTATTTTAAAATTGTGCTGAATTATATTTTCAAATTCTACTTTTAACTTGTTTTCACAAAAAAACCCCCCATGAAATTCAGTGGCTGACAATCATTAAAAATATTTTTTTTTATTACTACAGCTATCACAACAAGTTCACAAGCTTTTGCCATCAAGGCAGATCCATTATACAAAGCTGTTGGTCTAATTAATTACATCTTATATATACATATTCTAACTCATAAATTTGGTAAGTTTTGTTTAAAAGTTGCAAGGCATTACTAATTTGTTAATTAATACACAAATGCTAAGATACATTTTGTGAATCTAAATGATAGCTTTCACGGCTTATTCAAAATTCTTGTTCCAAAACACTTCAACAATTCAGAAACCTGTAATAAGTTTAATTGCAGAGGAAGAGCAAATTGAACAAGATCTACCTTGTCCATAAACACTGTGTCTCTAATTACCAACAGTGAAGGTGTTAGAGCAGTCACACACCGAGATTGACTTCTTTTCAGATGAAGTACACAGGATCTGTAAGGAGATTCTCCTGGAAAAGGTTCATTCTGTGTAGCAGACCAAGTTGCAGAAGTCAATGAGGCATGGGATTCAGGAGGGCAAGGAGAAACAGAAACAAATATGGATTCTTATTTCCAAAAATTCTACTTAATATTGGCAAAACCCAGCTCTCAAGAAAAATTCCTTTACTTCAACCAAGTCCAGAAAAGACATTCAAATATTGACTTTTGCAACTTCTAGGCAATCAGCTGGGAGAAAGCTGGATGTGCATCAAACTTTATAGAGAGCTGACCTGGAAGCCAGGGAACAAGAAATTTCTGCATCTGTAGGTTACTGTAATTAGTGAAGAACATCCTGTGAAATCTCCCAGGACACAAATTAGAACTGATTCACATTCATACAAAATAAGAGGAATTTCATGTGGACATTTTGATGACTACAGTCAACTTTCAGTTGTTAGCAGATTTTTCAGGGTGGAAAATAAGCAGACTACAGATGGGGAAAAAATTGGAGCTGGCTCAGCAGGGTTAATTCTGGCATGATGCTGCATTACTAGTCAGCTGCAGTGCCTCAGCACCACACTCCAGGGACCAGAGTAATTGTGCATGGAGCTGGCAGGGAGTCAGGAGCTTTGTTAGCTCCTGATCAGCATTAGCCATTCTAAATAAAGCTCAGCTCTATACAGACAAATGTAGGTGATTCCACATGATCCTCATCAGTACCCTGGAGTTTTCTTCCATGTGGAGCATGCTATTTCCCCAGTAATAAAGATAATGGAAAGTGACTACAAGCAGAAGAAAGATATTGTCCAAAGATGTGCCACTCCAGTTTCAGGCCTTCTGTACACACTTCCTTTCCTCCAAAACACACACAAATAAAGGAGTAGGTTAAACAAATCAACCCGTAGAAGAAAGTAGACCCTTTGCATTGTCATAGATGCACAAATAAAAACACACAATAAAATAAAAAATAAAATGCGCTTTTGGTGTGCTTGTTACTATAGAGGGAAAATGTGTCATTATTACAAGAAGAGTTTTAACCATTACTGAGCATTCCAGAATTTTATAGGTTTACACAAGGGAAATTCTCCAGGGACACAGAAGCACCCCAGAAATTAAGATAAACTAGATAAACAATTCACTAGAATAACATTCTGTGACAAAGTAAAGCAGGAAAAGTAAAAATAAAAGGGGGACCAGAGTAAGACCTTACCACAACTAAATCCAGGACTAAAATACACGAGATTGCTTGATCATGCACTAAAAACTTCTAGAATAAATCTGAAATGGACTATAATCAAAATACATTAGTATCAGCAGGGGAAAACTACACTACTTATCAACTCTGAAGAGCACCTCTATGAGCTCTAAAAGGTCACCATATTGTTAGATTGTACCAGAAAGTTTGTACTATATTTGAAATGAAAATTACAGAGCCCGTTTTGTGGTCTGAAGGTCTACATTTTTTCTCATAACATCAAGAGATTTGCAGAGTGAAGTGTGAACATTTTTTTTTTCAACATTATAGAGGTACAGAAACTTTTGATGCTGAAGAAAAATTTGAGAAAATTTCAAAGGGCAGATTATAAACCAAGCTTTGCAATACCAAGTTTCCAAACCTTCAGATTAAGAAGACAATGTTAAGAGATCAGGCAGGAGGAAGGAAGAAAAAGCAAGACAGGATTTTTTCTTAATTCTATCAATTATTTGTAGCCAGAACTATATTATATGAATAATGTAATCTTTCAGATATTGATCACTATCATACATTCTTGATCCAATCCACAATCAGCAGAAAGCAATGGAAATGTCTTTAATTATGAATTTAAATATGTCTGGAAAACATACTCTTATTTCTTTCTTCATTCCTCTAGAGTCATAATAAATTACCTATCTTCACATAGAATCAATATAGAACTCACCCTATAGCAACATACAGTGAAAGCATAAAAGACAAGAGTAGTCAGGACAAACTGTGCTTACCACATCTATACAGCACAGCACAACAAATGATTTGAGGTTTCAGAGCAGGGCCTCTGAGCTTGCTCTGCAGAAATCCGTTTTGGAGTAGGTGAACAATATGGGCATAACTGATTGTTCATGAGAAATAAGCTTCTTTAAGAATGTCAGCAGCACCACTACCCACAGTCATAAAATCACACTACAGCCAGCCCACCATTTTTACCATATTTATATACACACGTTAATGATGGGAGTCTAACTCAAATTGTCAAGCTCAAATGTATCATTGTAGATAATTATTTTAAGTGTTGCTAGGAAGAAGTTACTGCTACACAGCTTCAACTATTATTCAAAAACTATTCCGAAAGCCGTACAGAAGTTGAATCTCACATTTTACTCACACTACCAAGGTGTAGAGTTATCTCAATTATAGGAAGAGGAGGAGGTTGCTATATGGTCTAGTTAGAGCAAGAAGCCGCATTGCAACTCTGGTAAAAGATGCACAAAGTACTTTTGTCATATGATTTTCCACAAAGCATTTTTACTTTAAGAGTAAACTACTGAAAACAAATTTCTTCACAATGATGCCTCTGTGATTCATAGGGCTTGCAGGTACTATTCCCACTCTCCTGTATGAGCCACACTCCTCAGCTAACTCACTGATAGGAGTCATCTACTTGCTCCAGAAATACTTTTCCAGAAGAAAATAGAAACAGTAGAGCAATTACCAAGCTGCAACTGTATCTGGAAAAAAACTCATTAAAGGCCTTAGTCCCTCAGAAACTCAATCTGATCAATGAAACCAAAAGTTATCAGCAGTGACAAACTACAAAGAATGAAGGTCAGCATATTTCACAGAAAGGTTTTTGGTTTTTTTAGAGAAAAAACTTTTCTAGAAGAATCATCTCATTAGTTCTGGAATAAAAGTTGATGCAATCGACTCCCACTTCCAAATTGAAGTAGATGCCTTTGCACTATGACCTTACCAAAAAGGTATGTAACTTCTACATTAGTTATTAGCCAAAGTGGAAATAATATCTTAAAAAGATAAAAATCAAAAGCTATTCTGAAATAACAACATTACTTAAAATTGGACAGATTAAGAAATTAGTCAAAGGTAGGGAAATCTACTAAATTTGTCAAGTGCTTAACAAGTTTTACTAAATTCTTCAGAATTGAAAAGTTGGAAAATACTTCTGTGCTAAGTCACTGCTGTAATCACTACTGCTGAGCAATAAAATTTTATGTATGAGAAGTCCATAATTTTTCTACTAGGAGTAAATGAAAAGTAACTGAATCACTCTAGTTAGCTTTCTAGCATTCACTACAGAAATGCAAATCACATTTGCTACAGAAAAAAAGGAGAGTAAAAATTATTATATTTAAGAAGTCATCAGCAATGAAAATCAACAATTTTTTTCTCTAAACTGTTTCTTGTATATTCTAATTCATACCTGATACCAAAACCGAATGGTTTTATTCTTGTGAAATTCTATGGCACATGTCTAACTATTCTGCTTATGTATTATAGAACAATGCTGTTTTAAGAGGAAGTAAAATTTAGAAATCCATAGAGACAACTGTAAAAGTAATTTGGGTTACTGAATCCACTTGAACAATGGTACATAACATGTAATAGGCATACAGAAATCCATAAACCCTTCATACCTATGAGAGTGAAAAGACACCTGGAACACTATACACCATCATTAATGTATTTATTTGGACCTAGAATACAGGCAGGTGCTGAAGATATGGCCAACAGTCAAATTCTCCAAGATATATTATGTGAGAGAGAGAGAGATTATCTGAGACATAGAAAATTTGAACCAACTATCATTTTGCTTGTACCTAAAGAACTGTCGGTACTAAAATGAAAATGCCATCGATATGGAATTGAAGCAAGAAAAGAAGCTATCAGGCTTTTTCAGCATCTGAATCCTCTTTGTCTAAAAAGAAATCAAAATTATTTTTAGATGTTTTCTATATTTATGCAACTCAGACTTAAAAGACATCAACAGAAGCTACAGAAATTGCATTCCTGCAACTACAGTGAAAAAAAAGTCTTGGGCATTGAACATATGCCTAAGCATTGGATGAATTGGGAATTGAACAGATGTTATTCTTATAAAGGTAGAACAAAATCAGAAAAATGTACATAGAAACGATCTCAAAAAGATTGCCTTGTAATGGTTGCTTGTTGTATCTATTTAATCATCTAGCTAGTATCCTCAAAGTTATTCCAAACACCGCAAAGGTCAAAGGCAAGGGCAGCTTGGTGCTTCAGGAGCAGCACGGCTGTAGATGTGGATGACAGACTAGGACCCCTGCCCAGTTCTTTTCCAAACTCGGAACGACAGCAACGCACACTTCCCCTGCTCAGAGTATATTTTGTACATTACATCAAAGCTTCTATAACTGCCAAATTCCAGAACACAGCCACAAGCGCTCTGTGATTAAGCCTGAATACATTGATTTCCTCATTCTATTATGAATATCTATGGCAAATACTTCAGCTTATCTATTACATAATCTTAATAATCAACCCATAAAGTTTAACTTCTGTACTTTTTCTCCTGTCACTGCCTGTATTTCACATTCTAAGAAATGCAAACACACAGCATCATATTCTATACTCTTCTTTATCTTACTTATTTCACGAGGGCTAAAGGGACTACAAATGACTTATTATTCTACTCATCCCACAATTCAATAACATCCCTATAACAACTTGTGTTTCCTCTGGGTATGACACTGTTATGCTTAAACGAGAGTAAATTATCCTAAAATAAGGAATACAAGCTCCATCAGCAACTTTCCCATGTGACATTTTTTGCTAATACACTGAGAAGACAAGAAGGGGAAAAGAAAAAAAAAAGAGAGAGAGAGGAGAACAGTGAAGATCTGAAGTGACTGTGAAGTGACTGAAAATCAGCTGGATTACTAAAGTAGCTTGTAATACAAAATAAGAATTTGGTGTAATGAAGAAGGAAGATGTTTTGGATTGAGATAAATTATGGAAAAAACGTAACTAAATATTTTATTTAAAAAGTAAACCACAGATTCTAATGTAAGAAATACCCAAAACCTACATCATCTCAGCTCTGCCAAAAAGATGATTTGTTGTTCACCCTGCTTCCAACTGACAGCATTTTTAGATCTTGGGAATTAGTTTCATTGATGTTTATGTCCATAAACAAGCAGGCAAGTTACTACATGATAGAACAGGAGATGAGCTTGCAGCGCATCAGCTACTTTGACATGTGCTTATGTTCACATACTTACATAGTTGTACCCCATAGTAAACACACATAAGCCATCATTAACACTAATAACATGAACAAAAGAACATAGCTAGCAAATTTACATCCAGATCTTTGCAGTCTTCCTTTTATGCATCCATGTATTAAAGTTTTTCAAAAATCAACCTAGCACCTTTACAATTCCCTTGAAAAAAATACAGAACCTCATCTCTATGATTTTAAAACAGAGAAAAATAAACTGTGCATATCAACAACCGATACTCTAAAGTTTTACAATTATCTCCAATATTAGATTAGATAATGCCAATGTTAATATCTAAATCAGTACACAATTAAATACTTAGGACCTTTTCCCGCTAGATACCACTGTACCACACTTCTAACAGTTGGTCGAAACTTCTGACTGAACATAGGGGTTATCAGAAAACGAGTTCCATGAACAGAAAAGGTTTGTGCTGGCATCTCTGATCAGAGGTTGCCAAATCATAGATCTGTTTCTCATAGAAGGTTTGTGGTGAAGCTACCCTCCCTACTGCAGCACTAAGGTTCTGCTTGAAGATCTGGAAACATAGCACCTTGAAACCCTGAGCTCAAAGTCACAGAAGCGAATTTAAAAGCCTTAAGACTATCAGGGTAAATTGAAGCACTCAAGATTTCTTAGCTTCACAGAACTGGCTGCTTAGCACCAAGGAGCTTGGAAGACCTTCTGCCAGACAGCAGCTCTCAGGGCTCAATAGCTGTTTACAGTAAAAAGGCCACCTCCAAGTGGGATCTATTTTCACACCCTAGGTAGAGAGCTTAGAAAAATCTGAGAATACAAAACAGAACTGGATGTAAGTATGTTATGAAAAAGAGAAATGTCGTTGTCAGAACTAGAAATCCCAAGCTGAAAGCTCCTGTGTACTGATTACAAAGTGAAAAGCACATACATCACACAGAAATCAACTAAGACGCTACACTTGTGTTTGCTATATATCAGTTATGTAATAAGGTTTGCTAGCACAGCTGTCATTTCAGAGTATCCTTCAACCCATTATCTCACATAAACATATACCTAAATCACTCACTAGTATGTAATGCTAACAGAAAATCATCCATATTCCTAAATCAAATATAGCGGTGTTTTGGACTGTGCCCTGCTTTGTTCCATGCTCCTGGCAGTAGGACTTGATAATCAGAGGGTATACTTGTAACTGGTAAATCTGTAAAATGCTGCTCTTAAACGGGCCTTTGTGAAAAGGCAGAATCACTGTAACTATTAATCTGTTCTTTCTCACTCAGACAGCAGAATTAAAATTTGGTGTTGCAAGGGAAGCTGTTTAATCAGAGAGGTGTGTTTTGGAAGCAAGTACCACAGCTGATCCTGCTCCTGCATTCATTTGCCTTAGAGAACTTCTTTGCTACGTTTCAGGAGCACCAAGAAACCCAGGCTCAATAGTTACTGAAATAACTAGTTCTAAACTTACATTTATTATTTTTATAAACAAAGAAATGACTAAGTTTATTCCACCTTTAAAAGATCTCATAGCGGAGTCTCAAGCAGGCCTTTAAAGAAGATGCTTCACATTTTTAGCAGCTTCACCTTATACAAGCCCTGCACCCTCAGAAAGGTTATCAAGAATTTCTATAACATCAAGCAGTACCTTTCTGTTACTTTTAAGAGGCAACAGTTAGCCAAATTTTAACATTAGAGTCTTATTACAGTTATATAAATTAAGTCAATTTGTCCTTCCTTCAATTAAACATGTTAATTTCCCAGGGGACTCAACACCATTTTCCTCAGTTGTCACATACGCCGTCATCACACAGTACGCTGTAGCCTTAAAAAGAATTAATCAGGTATCTGGTCCTACAGATCTCAGTAAACTTCATGTAAGTCAACTCACTGAAATTCAAAGGCATACTCAAATGAGAAAGTTTCTCAGATGCCCACATACAAGAACACAACCTTGGTGTTCCACAGTGACAATAAATGCCAGAGAACAACTCTCTTACAACCAGACAGCAGAATTAGAACTCTCAATGCAAAAGGCCCTTAGCTCATAAATTATTAGACTTTTACATGGCCATCTTTACGTCCTCCTATTTAATAATGTTCAGTTATATATGCCTGAATATTAGATTATAATAGAAGTACATGTATAGAGGCAGTCACAAGTTATTAATAGACTGCTAAATCTTTATAAACATAAGCCATACATCTTAGTTTACCATTATTGAGATTCATCATTAATTTGATTTTGTAAAATGTATTTAACAATTTGCCTGATTTCTTCAGCAGAAGAAACAATACATGTCAAAAACTTTAAAACAAAAATAAAAATAAAATTTGCATTAATTTTTGCAGATTTGCTGAATTTAAACCACAAATCTGAATTAAAAAAAAAAAAAAACCAAATCTAAGAATCACCATGTAGTTCATAGTGATAGCTACTGTCCTTATTGACAAAAGGCACTACCAAATACTTCAAAGGGACATCACAGCAACGTACCAGGTCTGAAAAATAACAGAATATATTTTATTTAGCCACGTTAGTTGATGACTAACTGATGCTCAGAAGAATTCAACTGTCTCATTCCTGTTGTTTTTTTTAAAAGTATTGTCCTTGTCACAAGATTACCTTTTATTCAGGCTCTTCTTGTTTGTCTCTGTATAAAAATGAACAAGTCGTTTTTCCCAGGTTATTCAATTCTTTCCACAACATGCTAATCACTTCTGCTGCCCTTTCTCTTGGCCATATCTATTTCTGCCCTCTGGATCTTGTAAGTTAAGTTACCTGAACTTGATTTCAGGGGATTAAGTATTATTCATTCAGAGAAGGGAACAGCATTATAAAACAGTTTCTGTTCTTTTCTGACATTATCTGCATATCTTTTAATTCTTTGCTTTTTGAGTATTCAGGCTCAGGGATGATTGCTCAACATACCATCACCACAACATATGGGTTTTCCCCCCAGATAATCACAGTTTATTTAGAATATACATGGTTAGCTGAAATTATTCCTTCTCTTGTACGTTTGTCAATAGCAAGCTTCAAGCGTTATTAGGTCCAGTACAAAGGACTACATAAAGGCAACTTAGAGTGAAAATGAGACTTCTTGTAAATAAAAGGAATCATATCTTGTTACTCTTTTTACAGCTACTGCTCCTGAAGATACCCAAAAGTCTTCTCAAACTCACAATACAATTGCTGTTGTAACTAATACATGAAGTACAACACAGTTCCCAAAATCATTAACATTCAGTGACGTTATCTCAGTATAACAACCCTACTTTCACAGTCAAATTGAATCCTGTTCTTACCTTGTTCAAGAGCACCTTGTTCACAAACACCTTTGCTACAGAAGCCTTTGAAATACTGATCATTGATCTGTTGCCCCTGCTTCCAGTGGAAAAGAACATTACGAAACTAAATCAATCCGTAAACTACTAGCCTGACAAAGTAGTCTAAATGGTTGAGTTGTTGTGGTTTGTTTTTTTTAATAAGAAGGCTTTTTTCTCTTACAATTTAAACACATTCTGATAAGCTACTGACAGCTATTTCAGAATCTGGCATTTCAATATGATAATTCCTTATAAAGTGCTTTTCACTCAACATTCTTAAAGCTTTCATACACATTCACGAATTAACCTTTTGAACACCCAGAATTATCTGCATTTATAGAGGAAAAATCCAAGTAAGAAGGTGTTAAGAGTTTTTGCCCAGCATGACTCAGCAAAGCAGTGAGAGATCCAAGCAGCAAGACCTGATATATGCATTCTTAGTCCCAATCTATCACTTTCAAACCTTTCTCTACAGAGTTAACAGCTGGGTTTTTTTCAGATTTCCAGCAAAATATAATACTAAATAGTGCAGCATAATTGTTATACTTACTACAGCCTGTATAATTGTAAAACAAACCAAGGCAAACTTGAAAAATAATACAGGGCAGTGATATGTATTGCTGGACTCAAGCAGGTTACATATGTGGCACAAAAATCATTGTTTGAATACAAGGTGCTTCTTTATAAGAGACTACACTTAAGCAATAGAACAAATTAAGAGTTTTCTTATCAAGGAATCATTATTTTTCTCAATGTAAATCCTGATGTGCATTTCTGCTGTTACAAAACTGAAATTTGCAACAATTGCACTGCACTTTAAGATCTTTTTTCATAATAATACAATTATAATTTATGCTTCGAGTAGCTCATAATAACGAGTGACAATTTTTCTGCAGAGGACATTTATTTCATTGTTTTCATTATTCCTGTAAAATATAAATTGACAAAAACATACAGAAAAAAGTTGAACAAAACTATATTCTTTTTGCTTTAAAAGCAGAGACCTAACTAAAGACTCTTAATAAATTATGCTCTACAATGTCAAATGCACATATTAAACTGCTTTTGCCTTCAGATATTGACCTAAAAGCCACTAAGAAGTTTTTAATGAAAATAACCCTACTGTCACCAAACACAGTATTTTCAATTGACATGGATGCACTTTAAACGTCAATGACCTGGATGAAGGGATGGAATGTACCCTCAGCAAGTTTGCTGATGACCCAAAACTAGGAGGCATGGCTGACACCTCAGAAGGCTGTGCTGCCATCCAGAGAGACCTGGACAGGCTGGAGAGATGGGTATAGAGAAACTTAATGAAACTTAACAAGGGCCAGTGTAGGGTGCTGCACCTGGGGAGAAATAACCCCCTGTCCAGGGGGGTTGGACTAGATCTCCAGAGGTCCCTTCCAACCCCATATGATTCTATAAAACAAAGCCTCCTCTTCACCTTATTTTGTGGGAATGTAGCTTAGAAAGTTTACCCGGGCAGGCATCCCAGTGCCACTATGCACGTGCCACTGTGCAGATGCCCAGCCTCCTTGCCAGTGCTGCCAAGCAATCCAGCTACAGGAAAGGCTGTGTCTGCCCTTCGCTGAACCAAATCGTGCTGTGGTACAGGGAAGCAAAGCTGGAAGAAGGCCTTTGGAGTCATCTTTTCTGATGAACTGGAAGACGGACCTAAAGTCTATACCTCAAGGAGAAAAAGGACAAGGGATTTCAAAGCACTGTTGTTACACAGCTGAGAAGTTAATAAGAGCAGCTGAAGGAAACGTTTCTAAGACAGGGTTTAGTCACTGATATTTTCTTGCCAACTGAACCATTATCACTTAGAAAAATGCAGTTTAGGGCATTCCTGCTCCATTTCCTGGCCTTCAGCAGGTTAAAATGAAACATCCCCTTCATAATTCAGAAATGCTGAACAAAATACTTCTTTTCTTTGTCTGCTGAAGACAT